>APFE030506521.1:152230-217383 GCA_000404065.3 Pinus taeda
CTATAGTACCTTGAGGACCATTGTCATTATTGGTGGTACCTCTCGCATCTGTTAACAGTCTTCATCATTGGTTGGTAATCAGACGATGTTCCTGCATGTTCGACTTCGACTCCCATATTCGCATGCTTGAACTTGTACTTTGTTCAGGTCGAGATGGAGCGCAAGACCCTGGATTTTGCATGTTGAGATTCAAGTTGCGATTTTGTGGATTATTATGATCATTACATGAATCATTCACTGGATGGCTGCGACCATGCCTGAGTCTACTTATCGATCCTTACTAGATGGCTGCACCCATACCTTGGATCTAGATTTTTATGTACTTTGTTATGGATGGCTACGCCCATACCACATATATCATGTACTTGAGATATCAGTTGTACTTGTTCATGCAGGTTCTCTGGTGGCAATGTTTTCAGTTGGCCATGTTCTTGTAAAGCATTTCACCCCTCTCTCTCTCGGGCCTCATGCTTTAGGGGGCATCTGTTACACAATAATTTGTCACCGTCCCTATTACCCCTTCTCCCACACATTGGAGGACTTATTCTGGGACCTGTGAGAAGTGACATAGCCTGAAAACATCTGCGTTGTATCCCCTTGAGTATGTACTTCATATGCCCTGAAGACACCTTCTGCAAAATACCCATAATAATAGCCCTTTTTCCATTGGCGTTTTTCCACAGTGTATCACTCGCACCAATGGGGGAAATCCTTCAAAGAGGGTGCGGTAGCTAGTGCTCTATCTCAGATTTGCACTCGCGCCAACCCAGTTGGGTAAAGTTTTTAACAAACCAATTTACGAAGGTTCTTCCTAACCTATTCATGAACTGATTCCAGCTTGAGTTAGTTCATTTGGGCTTCGAATCTCCATAGAAGGGAAGTAGTTCTCCACCTCTCATGGAAGCTTCTTAGTGATAAAGCCAATCCCATGAATCTTGTGGTTGATCCTAACTCCTTCTCCTCTATCTATAAAAGCTTGTCCTTTTGCCTTTAACAAGCTAGTTAGTAGTTCTAGTCTTGAAGTTCCAAATTCTAAGTCCCAAAGTCTGAGAATTGCTAAGCTCATGCTACAAGAAGCCTTCTTCATCCCCATAGGAAGGCTAATCTAAAGTGAAGAGATTCTTGGTACAAGTAACCAAGGAGAGAGAGGCTTGTTCCCCATTCCCAACAAGCTTTGCAAGGCATGTGCTGCTGATCACCCAGCCAAAGGAGGATTTGACATCAGAACTATGGTTGTATTCTTCTTTGATTATCAATAATAATAGACGACTATCATTATGGTTCCACTCTTATTGTATTTATAATGATGATTGAGTTATATCCTTTCTAAGTGATATATAGTTGCATCTATTGGATTTTATGCTTGTATTTGTGTCGTTCTTTGCAGTCCAGGTGTCCGTCCACGAGGATCATGGGGATCGTGACCAGCCGGAGCAAAGGAATGGGAGCGACGATTCTTCTACAAGTACTAGCGTTGGAATCTAGGTAGGCCCTCATCATTGGTCTTTGATTTTCAATTAGGAACATGCGTGTTAGCGTTGTTTGATTGTTGCTAGACCCCATTTGGGCTAGTAGGGATCTCCTTTGTCCGTAGAGGGGATTTACCTCCACAACAGGGTCAAAAGGCAGGGTTGTTGAACCTACTCTAGGTGCCACATTACTATCGCACCCCAGTAACTATCTTCATCATCAGGCAGCTGCTCTATCTGGTGCATGATGGGTGTTTATGATTGGAGGAGCCCATCTCCATCACGAACCACCTGATACATCGAATTACCTAACTCCTGTGTAAAGGAGAAGACTTCACAGACATTTCGGAGGCTAAAAGCAGTGATTTGGCCATCACAGAGGCCATGAAAAGAAAATACAAGATGGAGAAGAATAATAGGGGCTACGTAATCTCCAGTATCAACAACAAGGCAATTAAGGTTGCAACTTACCGAACAGTGCGCAGAGAGGGTCCAGCTTAACTAGTCTAAATTCATGTGCAAGGATTTCTTGGAGAATTGCTACGAAGCACAGGAACAAGGGAAAACCTTCCACTATGCATGGCTTCTGTTATCCATAGTGCTGGTGGCTGGGGAATTGCCTGAGGATAGCTAGTTCCCCACAATTTCAAGGGATCTCCCAAAGGCCACGAAGTATGCTTCATTATGGGCTACTAAAGACGCACACCACATTTGCGACAGTAAAATATTATGGGTGTTTATGGAGATGAACATCAGGATGGGGATTAACCACAAGCTGTAGTTATCACCCACTATCTACAACAGCCTACAAAGTTTCACAGAATTTAAAGTGAACTTTCATCACATCTACCTCAGGGCGCACAAGGACCCTACAAATACATGGAACGAACTATCCTATATGGCCACAGATGATGTGATCTTTGACATACTTGAGACGTGGGCGCTAGAATGGCATGCTCCAGACATCTTCATGGTGGAAAAGTCTGCAGCGCAGAAAAAGTAGTAGGCAAAATTGTGCGTGGCAAATTGGCAGAAAAGAGAAGAAAAGAAGCATCAGTAGCGAAGGCATAGGAGGTGCAGGACACTACACAAATAGCAGCAGAACAGTAGAAGGCTGCAGCAGAAGTTTAGAAGGCAACAGAAACGGAGCACTAGGGCGAGAAGTTTCCTTCGCCTAAGAAGGATCAAGAGATGGAAAGAGAGATATAGGAGGGCAGTGTGGACCCACAGATGATGTCAACACAATTGAAGTGCCAGCACCCGAGAGAGCAGATGGGGTCACACAAGAAGGTAAAAGTGTCTAAGATGTCTATTGAGCCAATCACCCTTACCAAGGGGGATCTGCATGAAATAGGAGAGATGGTGCACAACATCACCACAGAGGCCCTCCAAAACTTTGCAGAGGAGAATAAGATTGTGTTGGGGGGCCTCCGAGCATAGATTCGGGAGTTGCAGGTGCGCACTCCTTAGGCTGGTACTCTCTCGACCAACCTTGCAGTAGGAACAGCCGTAGCCGAGGAAATGTTGCGCACTCATATGACCAACACAATAGTGTTGCTAGAGGGGGCACTGGTTACAGAAAATGAGGCCGACAAGCCTACGGTCAGTGCATTGAAAGGAATAGGGATCAACATGGTTGCACTCCCTCGAGAGATGCTCTATGTTCTACAGGATGGGATTACTGTAGAACTATAGGCTAGGGAGAGCCGCACGCTACAGATATTGAGTGAACAGAGGATCAACATGGAGCAGTTGAGCTTGCAGTGCAACGAGGTTGTGTCTCAAAATAGGCAGATGGTATAGGTAATTGAAGAAGCATGCCAGATGGTCACTAAGCTATCCATCCCAACAAAAGCACCAGCAGAGGCGCGCATCCAAAGGTTAGCAGCAGGGGTCCGCGAGGCACGAGAAGAAATGACCAAGGTTTAGCTGGAGCTGAACCTCCAGATAGCAGAGCTACGGTTGAAGGAGCAACCTTCAACTCCTCCAGAGGTAAGGGAATATTGCAGCAGCACCATTACATCAGGGATGGAGGAGATTAGCAGTGCAGTAAAGGGTTGTACCAAAATGTTGGAAGAATCGTTCAAGGTCCTCACCACTCTATAGGAGGACCTGAACATACAATGCTCAGAAATAGAGGCGCTTGAACTACAACAACAATATGAAAATGTCAAAAGGACCACACAGGTTGTGGCCCTTACACAGAGGCTTGCACAGATGCAACAGGCCAAAGTGCTTAAGGAGCAGGTAGATGCAGCGCGACATAGAGAAGCGGTTCTGAAGGTGCGCATCCAGCCTTGGATCAATGAGGCCTTTGTTATCACAACAACAAGTGAAGGCAAGATCGTGCAGATGCAAGGGACATAGGAGTAGCTACACGGAAGAAGTCCAAATACCACGATCTCCGAACAACACATTCAGGAGATACAACAGGCAGCTGCTTAGTGCACTGCCGACTTGGTAGCGGTTCGAGCGAAGTTGGGAGGTCTTCGCATGAAGGTCTCCACACCAATAGAGTGACTTGAGGGCGAGTCACGATGTTTGTGTTGGGGGCCTATTGGGCACGGGATCCCCTAAGGCAAGTTTTGGGGCTTAGATCCCAAGTTTTGACTAAGTCTAATGTAAAGACTCTGCGATGTGTGGGCGCAGAGCGCGAAGATTGTAAAAGAGTCAGATGGTTGTCCACCCTCATTTTTGTAATGTAATGTCAGCTTGAGATATCTACCCATGGTCAATGGGCCATGGGATTGTATAAATAGAGCGAGGCTCTAAGTTGTAAAGAGATAAGAATTAATGAAATAGAATGGAATGAATGACAATGATTTGATTTTGGTCTAAGTATAGGGTATGCCATTGGGTCGTAGAGTAGGAGAAGGATCTGCAACTAAGTGCACAGAGTCCTAGTAGTCCGCAGCTCAGTGCGCGGACCCCTACAACTGAGTGCGTAGGGCAAGTTGAGTCTGTAACTAATTGAAGCAATAGTAAAGAGAAGTTTTACATTATTTCTTGTTTTATTCTTTGAAGTATATTAGGCATGAAATGTAAGGTTATTGTTTATTTGTTGTGCGAACTTATATGAATATGTTGAATAAGTGAATATAAGATAAAATATCTATTTACGTGAAGATAACTAACTATTATAAGAAGATAAGTAAGATCCATGGTGTAACTTGGGGAAATAGCATAGATCGCTGCTCTAGCAACACGAAATCTCCATAGCCCCTGGTTAGCGCTGCGCAAAGGCATATACAACAGGGCGCGAAGGCCTCGCAGGTCAGGAACGTGCACGGAGTAACCCGCACGAAGGTATTCATAGTTGGACTAAATCGACCCCTCATACATCTTAAGGGTGTGGAAACCTGGTTCCAACATCCCCCCATATTGCTTCGGGTGAGACCTCAGTCTGCGCTCCGCGGGTTGTTGTTGAAAGGGCCAGCAATATAGGGATTTGTTTGGCTAAATAACTCTAAACCTGGGTCAAGCCCCATCAAGCCAACACCCTCAAGCCTCCTCTTATACCTTTCATGTTGGTCCTTCAACACCCGAGATAAAATATCTAATCAACGGCTAAGGTTATATTTGGCTTGATCCATGACTTTTGGAACCTTCTAACCACATTTTATATTAATACCCATTAATATTTTATTTTCCTAAGTTTAGACTTAGGAACTCCATTAAAAATATTAATTATTTTAATATCTCCTAAATCGGTTATAATCTGCCCAAACCATTTTTGTGTCGTGGATATCTCATGTGCTTTAGCCTCTACACCAATTTTCATGGCTAGAGCACATCCTATGCTACCCCAAATCAACACTCCCTCTTAGTGACCACTGTGATCTAGTAATACTCCACACTGAGCATTACTTTGATCATACGGCATCGATACCTATGCTAATGTTAAGCCTCCCTGCCCAACATCCTCTGCATTGTTGCATCCTTCACTGTTGTCCATGGATCTATCATTGGCACTACTACACCTGTACTATAGCTCCCTCTACATTTGTGTTGTTGTTGGTCCATCTTCCCAACACTTCATCTGCACTGCAAACTGCTTCTCATCATGTTGCATCGTGCTATTGCTGACTTCTATTGCACTGCAACATCATACCCATTTCTGCTATTGAAATGGATTCTTTATCATCCCCATCTTCTCCCTGAAAAAATCAAACTTGGTTCTTCCAAGGGCCTTGGTAAGGATGTCTTCCACCTGTTCTCCTATAGGAGTGTAGCTCAACTATATAGCTCCTCGTTGGACACAGTCTCTGAAAAAGTGACATCGGATATCAATATGCTTTGACCGATCATGAAACAATAGATTCTTGGAGAGCTTGATGCAACTCTAATTATCACATATGATCCTGATCGCCTCCATCTTTCTTCTGAATAGATTCACAAGCAATTTTCTAAGCCATATGGCCTCCTACAAAGCTGTGCTTACAGCCATATTTTTTGCCTCAACTGAGCTCAAAGCCATGGATTTATGTTTCCTACTACACCAGGAGGTCATTCCTGATCCAATGTTGAAACAGTGCCCAAAGGTATTTTTCTGATCCACTAAACTTCCTGCCCAATCTACATCAGTAAACTCACTCAATCTGATATCCTTACCCCTGGTGTACAAGAGTCCATAATCGACTGTTCCCTGTAAATACCTGAGAACATGTTTGATTGTTTCCCAGTGTGCCCTCTTCGGCTCCACCATGAACTAGTTGAGGGTGTTGAGAGTGTAGCAAATGTCTAGCCTAGTATTGACTAGATACATCAAGGACCCTATGAGCTTCCTGTATAAGGTGAGATCAACATTTTTATCTTCTAATGCATCAATTTTCTTCCAATTAGTTATCATTGGAGTAGCCATGGGCCTACAATCCTCCATCCTGAATCTCTTCAATATTTCTATAGCATATCTCCCTTGCCCAAGGAAGATCTCCCCCTTTAGTTGCCAAACTTCCAACCCCAGGAAATAATGGATTCGTCCCAAATCCTTCATGTCAAACTCAGTGGATAGATTCTTCTTGAAGTCCCCTATGAGCCTGGATGAAACTATTAGGAATATATCATCCACATATAATACTAATATTAGAGGCTCATTATCTACAACCAGATAGTAAAGATTTGGATCTACGTCACTCTGGAAAAATCCCATTTTATACAAGTAGCCATCGATTCACCCATACCATGCTCTAGGTGCCTGTTTCAACCCATAAAAGGCTTTCTTCAATCTACATACATGAAACTTCTTCTCATGTGTCTCAAAGCCCTCACACCATTCAGAAATGTCATTTTGACATCCATCTGATGAATCTCCCACCCCATCTATGCTACAAGATATATCACGCTTCTAATAGATGTATACCTGGCTACCCGGGTGAAGGTCTCTTCGTAGTCAGTTCCTTCCTTCTAAGCATACCCCTTAACCACAAACTTGGCTTTGTATTTCTCAACACTGTCGTCTGCAACGTATTTAATCTTGTAGATCCATCTCGAACCTACCACATATCTGTCTTGAGGCCTTGGCACTACCTCCCAGACATCATTCACCATTATGGATTTTTACTCCTCTACCGTCGCATCCAACCAAACCTGATGTTCAGCTGCCTCCTGTAAACTGGCAGGCTCCCCACCCTAAGCTATTAATGCCTGATATCTATCTGGTTTTTTCGCTCCCTCTTATTATTCCTTAGCGCACTAATGAAGTCCTCTGCATCTCGTAGAATATGACGAAGTTCCCTGATCGTTCTTCCTCTGCCAGCAAGTGCTTCTGTTATCTCCTCCTCATCCTGTGATTCTTCCTGACATGGGGAATAATTATTTTCTTCCGTTGTTTGAAGAGGTTTGACTAACGGTTCCTCTTCCGACTGCTCCCTGGAAGGCATTTCTCGAGATTTTCTGAAAGCCTTGTCTTCCATGAACTTCACATCTCGTCGAACTACTACCTTCCTTCTCCCTAGAAGATAGATTATGTATGCCTTTGCATTCTCTCTATATCCCACTAGATATCCTTTATCTGCAGTTTTATCCAGCTTCTTCCTCTTTTCCTCGGGTATGTGGCAATATGCTAAGCACCCAAATATCATGAAATGACTGACTTCAGGCATCTTCCCTGTGAAGACTTTCTCTGGAGTAATCTTGCCCAATGCTCGATGAGGAGTTCTATTCTAAACATATACTGTTATGTTGCATACTTCTGCCCAAAGGAATTTTGGCATAACTTGATCATACATCATGGCCCTAGCTACTTCTACAATAGTCCTGTTATTTCTTTCTGCTACTCCATTATGCTCCAGATTCTAAGGAGTTTTCCACTCTCTTCTTATGCCCTCCTTAGCGCAAAATCAATGAATTCCTTATCGAAATACTCTCCACCATTATCTAACCACAAAACTTTTATTTTCTTCCCAGACAGATTCTCCACCAGAGCCTTGAACACTTTGAATCGACAGAAAACCTCATCCTTGGTTTTCAAAAAAAAATCCAAGTTTTCCTTTAGTGGTCATCAATGAAGGTAAGGAAGTACTTGGCACCACTAAGAGCTTTAGTGGAAATGGGTCTGCAGATACCTGAGTGTGTCAATCCTAGTACACTCTTGGCCCTATTTTTACTTCTAGGAAATTTTGCCTTGGCATACTTTCCTAGAGTACATCCTCTGCATACATCATCTCATTCCATACTAAGACCCGGAACTCCTGTTACAGTTCTCCTGAGAATTCTCAGAGCCCCATGGTGTAAATGTCACATTCTTCTATGCCATAGTTCGTTCAAATCCTTGTCTCCATGACTTCCTATTAATTCCATTGGTGATTATTGTTGTAGTTTATACAACCTATTACTTTTGATCCTAATCTGCACGTTCTCTTTCCAGCTCAGGTATTTGACATATACTTTCTCCATGATGAAGAAAACATCATAACATTTTCCTTGAATTTGTGACACATAAATTAAGCTCATACCCAATCCTTGTACATGCAGCACATTGGTAGCATGGAACTGCTCTCCCGTTTTTGTTTGAAAAACTATGGTACCCCTCCCTACTGGAGTACATTTTTCCTTGTTCCCCATGGTGATCTAGAAGTTCATCTTCTCCTCCTAATAATCTGAGAAACATTCTCAAATTCTCGTCATATGCCAAGAGTCCCCACTCTCTATATACCATACCTCTGATGATGCAGATCCAATCACACAAGCCACTTCTTCTGACAGCCTAGAAGGAAACATAGAGAAATCGAAATCACTTTCTCTTGTGAAATTTTCTAAAAATATGTGCAAGTTTCCTGATGTAGATTGCTTTGCATCATGGTCTTGAACCATAATTGATTTTCCCTTCCTGTCTCTAATTACTTTCTCTCATACCATGTGAAAATTCTATCACTGCAACAACTTATTTATTTTACCTACTTATTTCCCAATAAGTTATTTATGAAAAAATTCTTCAGTGAACATTAAAATAAATTTTGCTGCAGATATTACATCATAATATATAAACAAACACATGCACAAGAATTAACACATCGACACAAATATTTTGGACAATAAGTCCCCGAAAAACCCAATGTGGGAAAACCCACACACCAAGGGAGGATTTTATTATTCAGCAATTCTTCAGTACAACTGGATGCCAAACTGGCTTACCGAACAGAGAGAAAATTCTTCATCACTTCCTCCAATCTCAGCATCAGCTTGGATGACCTATGTTGTAGCTCCAAGGCCCTCTGCGTCAGCCCCTACCTCTCTACGTCAGCACTGGGCCTACTGTATTGAGGTGATTCAAGTCTTCGACAATGGGGCTATAGAAGTCAAAACCATCGATGGCGAGATTAGTTTTCTTGTGAATGGGCATACTTAAAGTATATTTTCAGCCCTCACAAAGGAAGACTTCATGAGCAAGTGAGCAGAGTTGAACAGTTAGTAGGTGGCTATGCCACCTATTGTAATCTGATTTCTTCTCTCTTGAAATGAAATTTAAGAAATCCAATCTCCGAAATTTAGTTCTACTACATGATTGCAAAAGGATCAACCTGAAAACAACTTTCTGTAGGAAGACCGTTCTAATACAATGGGAATTTGCTTATCTTAGATGTGTAAACTTCACAGAAGAAGCAGTTCAAGTACGAACCGACTTATCAGTTGGTAGATGCATGGAATTTTTTTTTCAGGCAACACTCAATTCCCACTACATTTATTTTATGGATCAGCACTATGCAAGCAGATATCATGTGAAATTATTCCTTTCTTCTATTCCCATTTTTGAAAAAAAAAACATCCTTATTTTCTTCCTTTTTTATCTTAAAAGTTTACCATCCCTTTCTTCAAATAAATTTCCCTATCTAATTCCATATTTCCCTCTTTTCCCTTGAAATTTTTTCCCCAAAATCCCTTTTCTCTTTATCCCTCTTGGTAGTTTCTCTCTTGAATTCCCTATCGTAATTTCCTTCCCATTCTAAAAATTTACCCATTTTCCCACTTCTTTTTTCCCTCATGGATTGATTGTAGGATCTGATGTGAACTCACAAATCAGATCGAAGGGCATATATTAACACCAAATAATGGTGAATAAAATATCCTTTGTATATTCAGTAAATCTTTTTGATCCAGTTTATGAATTGTATTCTATCATAATTCTCTTTTGGCTCCTACTACGCTACAAATATCCCTGGTGCAGGAATGTGTGTTCAAGTGCAATCAGATTTGGTGCATGCATGGGTAGTGCAAGCACATTCAATACATGCACATCCAGTGCAGGTATCCTCATTGTTGAGCGTGCCCAATTCAAAAACACATGTTACGGTGCAGGAACACTTGGTGCAAAAAAAAAAAATGTGTGTTGAAGCTTATCTATTGTTTCATAAACCTTTGTACAGGAAAAATAATTGTACCACCTACAGATCATGACATTTAGTTTATATTATGATTAACTCTTTGTTTCATCATTTACTAAATTAGGAAGAAATCATTTAAGTACAAGGATATTTTAGGTTATGAAATATTATCTTTTCAATGAGTACTAAGTACGCCTTATGTGAAATCATGTAGTAAATGCGGAGCGGTACAATTCTACTGAAATTCTATACTTACCTTCCCTTGGAAAATTCATCACCTAATAATAATGGCCTCACCACATATCTGACCTTGCATGATCGTTACGTGAAATTATTGTCTAAACCGCTACCTCTCCCAATCATCATCGCCTACCTGTAATTGCACCAATTCACATTCACATCCATGTAATTTTAATAATGAAGCATGACCTTTCAGGAAATGGTTGATATAATGGCGGATGTGTAGCTCGATCACCATTTGATTTCTTTTTGCTATGATATATTTAAAAAAAAAAAACTTGAAATAGAGAGTGGGTGAATTCGAACAAACATGGTGCCTGTAAGGATTGAGCTACAATTCATAGAGACGGAACAGCTAGCTGAGTACAGGAATAGTCTTGCAATGTTACAGGAATCCGGGTTCCTCCCATTCCTACAGAATTTTGATGGGTTTGACTCAGTTGTGGCAATAGCATTTCCTCGAACCTTCGATGGGAGTCGAGCCAAGGTTGGTTCATTAGAATTTGCAGTAACAGAAGAATCCATATCTCAGTCTACAGGGTTGCTATTAGTAGGGGAGAAATGGTTCAAGAAGGAGAAGTTAGAAAAGAAACAATGGCACCAGTTCATGGTCAACCTCAAGCAAAAGGTGGACTGGAAGAATGGCCTCCAGTGGAACACTATGATCGAGAAGTGGGAGGATTTCATGTATGTGTTGCAGAAGTTCCTTACTTACGAGGGTCGCTACTCATTAAATTTCCTCTACCACATACACCTACTCTTGCACTTTGAGTCCGATAAGCTCATCAACTTCCCATATTATTTGCTTATAAGTTTAGAAAAGATGGCGAAAGGGGTTCAGAAAGGAAAATATAATCAAGTTGCATACAAATTATATCACCACAGGCTGATCACAATCTTCGCTAAGAAAGAACTGGAAGCTAAAAGTGTGGCTTGGGAGGATTTCTTGAAGGAGTTTCAGGGGCAGAGCATAGCTAAGTCGACTCAAAAGAAAAGTGCAGAAAAGTCGGCTCAAAATAAGAGTGCAGAAAAACTGAAGTCGGCTCAGAAGAGGAGTGCAAGCAAGAACAAGAAATCAAAAACGATGACCCCGCGTCCTACTAAGACCAGCAGGTCGGGCAGGCAAATAACTGCCTCATCAAGGGTGGGTCATGTTTAGCCGACCTCTCTGATACTGTTGGATGACTCGCCACTTTCTTCGTGAGGTAAAGATAATCTTTCGGTTCTTGCTGAGGCAACGGCTCATACAGTAGTTGATGGTGACTATTTGGAGAAGGAAGATGACACACCCTTGTCAGTCCTCTTTCGCAGAATGAAGAAAAGAAAGGTGAGGTTGAGCACAAGTAAGCACCTGACAGAGGGTTAGATGGATGACAGAGCACAAGGTGCTGAAACCCTCAACAATTTTGAAGAGCAGAGTATTGAAACCCTTGATGCGATGAACGAGAAGGGTGTTGAAGCCCTCAACGATTTTGAAGAGCAAGGTACTGAAACCCTAGGTGAGATAGATGAGCAAGGTATTGAAGCCCTTATTAACTCTAAGTAGGGTTTTGAAACCCCTGATAAGGTAAAAATGTAGGGCATTGAGACCCTTAGACACATTGAGATTCTGAGTGTTGAAACCCTTGATAATTATCTTCCTAGAAGTATTTGATAGACAATGAATTAATCATCCTGTTATCATGGTTGAGTGCAGGTAGGATTCCTGCACCACTAGCGAATCTTCAACTGTCGTGACAACTCACAACTCCATGTGGATACCATGTTCTAGAATGATCAACTCGAGTTGGGCTTGGAGCATAGAGGAAAGTGAGGGATATGGTGGATATTAGGTCACCGAGTAAATACCTAGAATAGCATTTTGTTAAAGACGAAAGGCTTATCACGAGTTGTTATTGTTATTTTGTTATAGTCAGAAAGCTAAGATTGGAATGCTTATTCAAATTTGGTTACGGCCACAAGCCTGAATGAATGTATAAAATGTAGGACTCAAATAGAAAATTGTAGTGAGCGATAGCTATAGCAAGGATACTGTGATTCTGTCCTTTTGTAATTTTGTTGGTATCATCCTTGTTCTAGGTTGGATTTGAATTCATGATGTATATTTGCTTATCTTTGATAGAAAGGAACCATGCCATGATTTCTCAATCTTTCATTGTAATTCTGTGTTGATGTGTTGATTAAAGAGCTGAATATTTACATTTCCTAAACAGGGAAACGATCTGGTTGGCTAGGGCCCAGCCAACCCACCTCGTTCTCCCTCATGTTCTTCTCTTTTTTATTAAGGTGTGTTAATTTATTTTAATACAAAGTGTGAAGTAAATAGATGTTTCTTTTATTCTTTTGCAAAGTTTGAATTTGATTTCATTACAGCGTGACATATTTATTGTGTGCATGCCCGATTGAAGTTTAATCTTATGATTTCCTTCTTTGAAGTTTAATATCGTTTTTTGCTTGGATCGTGCAAGCACTCACTCCTGCACTAGTGCATTTACAATCTCGCATATTGATTCTTCTGGTTCATCAGAGTAATAGTCTTTTATTTTTATTTGATAAGTCTTAATGCGATTCTAAAGAGCGTGATTTTTATTCCAAATTTCTTTTGATATTTTGAATTAAACATACTTGTGATAACTAGAAACTGAACGTTGTTGTGACACACCGGTTTGTGCCTGCACTTTATGTTGTTTAGGAAAGATCAAACTGATGTGTAATGACTCTTAAAGGAAATATTTATGAGTTAAGAAGGTTATGAATGCAGACCAATTCGTGCAGATAACTATTACAGGATTGAAGCCTATTGTCATAATTAAATGATCTTTTAGATTACAAGCAGAAGTTCCTTAATTAAATAAGAGTGTGCTTTGACTTTGGAAATTAATTCTTGTTTTAGACATTAATATTGGTTGAAGCATATTTCAGTTTGAGGAATTTATTTTGAAGTTATGTTCACCTCTACAAGATTTTTTTCCTAGTTAAAACATTCTTTATTTTCTTGAAAGAAGGATTGGAAAACTTGGTGCAAGAACCTCTGTCCCAGTACAGGAATCGATCTCCTGATACAGGAACGGAGTGATCTAGCCTTGAGGCTTAGAGCTCTTACATGAAGACATAAATCTTCAGTACCTGTGTAAAATATACTTCCAGCACCTAAGCTTTGTTCTGGTACTAGTGCAAGCACATTGCAGAAGTACAAGAATAATAGCTTAGTACAAGGAGGAAGATCTATAAGGAGTCAAATATCTTCAAGGGTCCAATTATTAACTTGGAACACAACTATACTGAAGATAAACATAGATTGACATTTTCATTAATCAAAGATTGTTTGCAAGAGGTTTTGAGAATTCCTTTCATTTGTTTTCCTACAAAAGTACTTTCTTTCATATTCCAGCACTAGAATACCTTTGGTGTAAATTCTCGAGTGATGTTTTCTATTTTTTATTCTACAAGATGCAATTAAGGAAGTAGGAATAGAGTTTGGAAAAGTTCATGTCATTTTTGGCATTTCCTCTGCTTCGTCTCTAAGTTTACAAAACGCCCCAATTGACAATTAAGTGTTGAAGGAGTTTGCCTCACCGCAATTCTTGCACCCAACAATACTGAAAGATTGTAACCATTTGACTCCTAGTACAACATCAGCACAACCCATTAGAATGGAAAACATTGGATTATTCAATACATATTCTCCCATGGATAGCTTGATATTATGGCACTTTCCAAAGAAATTTATGGTTCCTCCATTTGCAAACATCACTTGACACTTTTGTGCTGGATATAGTAAGCAATTTAATTCCTTTGCTATCTTACGATGAATAAAATTATGGGTACTACCCAAATCTATCAACAATATTACCTTTTTCTTCTTGATATGTCCTTCTATCTTGAGATTTTGAGGAGTGGTAATTCCTACCAATGCATTACAAGATATGGTCGAATTCATTTATTCTTTCTCTAGGGTTGATTCGTGGTGTATATCCTCCTCTTTTGATGTTTCTTGTTCCTTTTTTTCCTCCTCTTCACAATCTATGTAGAATAATTTATTCTCAGAACACTTATGACCTTTATTGTATTTGTTATCACAATTGTAACAAAGCCCTTTTGCTCTTTTTTCCTCCAGTTGTTGCGGTGTCAACCTTGTAGGTTGTGGAAGACTAGGACCAATAACACTTCCATCTTTGTAGTTGTGATTGGTAGACTTCCTTGTTGCCATAATTTTTCTTTCATATTTTCTTGCCACCCTAATGCCTTCTCCAAGGAATAAGGTTCCCAATGGTGAAGCTCATGTTGGACGTTATCTTTTAAAGTCCCTATGAAGACATCAATCCTATGTTGTTTGAGATTTATCAATTGGCTAAAGAAGGTGTTGCTCTTTGTATCTTCATAATGTGCCATCATTTCATCCGTAAAAATTGACCAGGTGACAAGTGGTTTATGAGAACAAAGCCATCTATACCATACAAATTGATTGGGTTCTAAATATAAAGATGCAATACATACCTTTTGTGAGGGTTTCACATCCTGTAGATAAAATTATTGCTCCATCTATATTATCCAAGTTACCGGATCCTTGCCATCAAACTTCCTCGTATCTATATTTGGAAAGTGGTGGTTCTTAAACCCCACATGGGAGTCTCTAAAATCATGATTGATATTTCTTTTTTCTTCATCATGATTTTCATGGATTTCCTTGTCACCAATGAGACACCTTTATTCTAGCAACTTTGCCAAACTTTCTTTCAATACTTCTATCTTGACATTCATCATTGCTTCAATGTCTGATTTTAAACCATCATTCAACACTAACATGTCCCTTTTTATACCATCTATATTAACATTCATCATGGCTTCAAATTCATCTTTTGTTACTTTTTGCGAGAGCGCAATTTGTTGCATTTGGTCATGCAATTTTGATATATCATGTTCCATTTCTTCCTCTTCTTCATGTGTCATAGTGGATATTACGAGTTGCTTACTAGGTGTTTCCATTTTCTTTCTTCGGGGAATCAATTAATGATAATTATGCTTCACTATGCCCTTTTGAATCACTTCAAACTAATTTTTCAAACCAAACTTATGTAAAACAAATTAAAAGACTGCACACCTTTTTTATTTTTTTCTTTGTACGATCTTGATATTGAATCTATTGTATCTTTGCAATTTCGGATCTCCAAGGTCTGAAATTTTGTCCTATGGTATCCCTATGAAACATATTTCCATCCCCATAGGTCTGTTCAAGATTGGAGTCTTCAGGAAAGAGTTAGACCAAATCTCCCACACTGGCCGGATTATAGACTTCTTCAGTAGAGCAAATGTGTACAAGTGCCATGTATCATTGTTTCCACCTTCGGACCTGTAAATGTTACACCTACAATTACACTTTGTCCTCTTTCTGTAACTTCTAACGAAATTTCAATCTGATATTCATAGAGAAAGTTATTGTGAGTTTCCCAAGGTCACCTGTTTGGGATGTAATTCAAGATCCTGCAAAAACCCTAACTTCCTTGGATCATATCTCTGAAAATATAGTGAGACAAGATCTGAAATTTGGATCTAATCTTTATAAAAATTTCATCTCAAATGGATTTTAATTTCAAAGTCTGAACATTCGTAGAAAAAAAAGTTAGAGAAAATTCCACAATGATCTGTTTGCGATAGAATTCTGGAGCTTGCAAAAACCCTAACTTCCTCAGATCATATCTCTGAAAATATAGCGAGACAATATCTAAAATGTGGATCAAAGGTTCAGAGTGATTGTGGCTCAAATGTGTTTTTTTGTTATCTTCTGAAACTTCATAGAGAAATGGTTATAGTGAAAATTCCACGATGGCCTGTTTGGAGCAGCGAATCCCTAGAATCCAATGCTCTAATACCAAATATTATGAAACCAACTCACAAATAGATAGAAAAGATATATCAATGACTTAGAAATAAGCCTCTTCGAGGGGGAAACCTCCTTTACATTACACAAATGAACAATTCTTGGATTCTTCAAATGACACAACCATCTTTCTATATATAGGAGTCTAAGGCGTCACAATATAATCAGAACCGACATAACAATAATAATGTAAGGGCACCACGATAACAATAGTGGGCTTATATGGGGCACAACAATATCAATAAGGGGGCTACACTAATAACAATGAGGGAATAGTGGGCTTCTATGGGGCACAACAATAACAATAAGGGGGCTACACTAGTAACAATTTGGGAATACACTTGTATTATAGGGACCTACCACTATGCATCCCTTATTGATATTCATTACACAGTTCTTACAGACAATCACTATGAAATCCTTACCCAGAGTCACTATGCAATCCTTTCCCATAGTGACTACATAATCCTTGCTCACAGTCACTATGTAATCCTTGCTCACAATGATTGCATAGTTCCTTCTCACAATGACTGCCTAGTTCTTGCTCTCGGTGATTGTGCAATTCTTACTAATAGTGATTATGTAGTTCCTTATTCATAGATATTACAAAGTTCCTAGTGACAGTGTAAGGGCATCCTCCGGTGGCAGTTATTTCACACTCCTTTTTATATTGAGAGCACACTTATTTAAGTCTGGACTATCACATCTCTTAACGACAGTTATCTCACTCATTTCTCAACATACACTAAGCACATTCACAAACTCTAACCCTAATTGCATGTCTTCTCTCCCTAATTTAAATATTGCGGTCCAGAGCTCATTTCATATTCATTTTTTTCTTTTGAGCTTTGTTGACTTTTCAAACACACAGAGCATTCTCTCACTCATGGTTGCAAATGCCTCATCTTTTAGATGAGTTTCTCAACTGTCGCTTTTTCTTTTGAAAGTTTCCCTTGTGATTTCTCTTTCTCTTACATGTGTAATTTTTCCTTTCTCTATCCTTTACAAGGGTCATTGTTGCTTACTTTAATTCTTTCATGTGTCACTTGTGCTTTCTTTTGTTTCCACAAGTGTCACTTTTGCTCTTACATGGGTTTCTTTTGCTTTATTTCTTGTATCTTGTTAAGAGCACCTTGGAACATCTTGTAGAGGAAAATCCAATACACTCTCTTGCACTAGTTGATCATAATTATCATTAGAACATGTGTTGGACACATTCCCAGGGCATTTGCACTTTCTCTTCGTAGTCAACACTTGTGTCGTGAAGGGTTGCATCTTAAATGTCGCACATGGAGATAAGTGTCACTTTGTTGTCTTTTCGATGAATACATGTTGGTTTTGGGTATTGATGGGCCTCTTAAATAGGTATGAATGAAGGCCCATATGAACATCCTTCAGCATACACTTACCTCTCTCTTTGCATTCGACGACACCTTTTTGGACTATAATGTGTTCACTAGGGAGATTAAGGAATTCTTATCATATTTTGTGGTCTAACATGTTAAATGTGTAGGAAAAATAGTATTTATTGTGAAAAAGTATGCTAGAGACTAACTAGAGGGAATGTAGGAGGCTCTTTCCCTGCTTTTACTCACCAACAACTTGGCTAGTTATTAGGCAGTTACTACACTCAGTGGCTATGAGGATCTCAAGGGACTAGATCCACTTTATAGGGATTTTGGAGGAAAGCAACCCTCCTTCCAAGGAGGTTCCCCCCTCACTTATTTTTTATAAATAAAGGAAGCCAAGAACTCAGTAGGATTCAAATTTTTAATAGGATCATAGTGACTATTAGAGCTAGGATCTTGTACTTGTTATTTCAATTTTCATACCATGTACTTGTTATTTCAATTTTCATACCATGTATTTGGTTGCCTTTAGTTTGAGTGTTTTTTAGAGGGTTGAGTTCCCTTGGGTTAGGACCCAAAATAAGAACCCCAAGTGTCTCTACCTTGTGCACTTAGTTTAGAAATGTTTCCTTTTTGTAAGATTTTCTTATGTAAAAAGTTTGCCTCTGTAGATTTGTCAATCATTTCTCTTGGAAAGTGTGGTTGTAGAATTTGTATTGGAAAGAAAAAAAATATAGGTTTTCTCTTGATGCAATAGTTAGATGTTGATTAAAATTCAAGTCATCCTTTCCTTTCTAATTTGATCTTCTGCAATTAGTATTGTTGGCATTCTTTAAAATTTGATGTTTTTCTAGTTGAGTAATCTCTTTTATGCAGGTGATACTATTGGTTTTCATGGATTAACACTATCATTTTCATTTTTAACCCTACAATAAGCACTCTCCTTTCATCCTCATCCATTTCTTCAAGTGCTCTGCACACTGCAAATTCATTGCAGATTTCTTAGAGGCCATTGTTTGCATTCCCCCCTTGTGCAAGATGGTCTTCCGAGGAGTACTAACCTTGGCAAGGACTCCCATACCATCAATGTTCCACCATCTTTCCTCGCCTTTAGATCACTTTCTAAGCCTTTGGAATGCTCTCACATTCAATCTTGTAGCAATAAAAGGGAATTTTGTATCATCTTATAGCAATCCTGTAGCATCTTGTAGGATTGCGCATAATCCTAGGCCTTGAAACCAAGCTTGATGAAAATCAAGGACCACTTAGAACTCTTATTTTGATCACTGCAATTAGGGGTAGTTGTTGAGTTCATGAATTTAATAGCACAAGGATAGTTTACATTTTTACTTATTGAAGCATTTATTGAAATTTGTAATTAACATAGGATCACCTTTGAATGTAGTAGTTTAGGTTCGATTTCATGCTATATACTTCATGAAACTGGACTAGGTTTATTTATCATTTATTTTTTGCAATAGATTAAGGTTTCTATTCTAAGTACTTCATTCCTTGCAAGTAGATTATAATTTCCTCTTATGCAATATTTTCCTTTCTTGCAAAATTTAGATTCAATATGCAAAATGGTATTTTTACACCTTGGTATGATTCACTGCCTTAGAGTAGCTTAAGTAGAACCTAGCTTACTATGCATACAACATTATCACCTCTTAAGTTTGTAAGAATCCCAGATTGATAAATTAAACCTGGTAGCCTTGTGAGTTGCCAAGTTCTTGTTGTGATACCAGAGATAATCAAGTAATATGTCTTCTTGTCATATGGTATATCGTGTATGTGTGTGTGATCATGTTCAAGACTTGTTGGATTCTCTTACTCTTATTCTCTTGCCTCGCTGATTTCACACTTAGTCAATTTTGGATTTCTCTTTGTCCTTACCACTTACGCAATCTATGACTAATATTTATCCCTCAGATAAGTATACTATACATTTCATACTTCAAATTAACAGTAAGTCCATCCTACATCCCTTGTAGTTCTCAACTGTGCAATACCTGGATCCTCCTCCTTAAGCACTACACATTGTGCATTCACGATGAGCAAGCCTTAATCTCTGCCTTTTGGACTTTCTCGATGCGCAATCCATAACTTGCCTCCATCCATTGCATAATATTAATGTCGAGACCCTCACTCCCTACAACGTGACTTTTTGCACTACACCCAACAAGGCCTCTTCTTTCAATCATTACACACTATCCCATCACAGTCAACATGTAGCATAAGGAAACTATTGGAAAATAAAAGTAGTTATATTAGGGTTTGATTCTCCTTTCTTGATCATTACTTGTGAGTTTGTTGGATTATTTCACTTCTTTATTATCATATCTTTCATCAAGCAATTACCATATTATGTGTGTATGAAGATCACAAAACAACATACACAAGATGTAGACACTATGCCAGGGAAAAACCCCCTCAAGGGGAAAACCCAATCAAGATAATTCTTCCTTTCATTATTATTCTTTGAGATTCGTTACCCTAGACAAAGACTAGACCTTCCCTCCACACTAAGTTAGCCTCCCATATCTTTGACCCCTATCCAGCAACTTTGACAAGGCAACATCTTTCAGCATCGAGCAGTTTCCGACAACAGTGAAACTTGGAAGACTTTGATCTCCCAATCTATGGCATGAAACATAGAGAGAGAGGCACAAAAATTTTGATTTTATTCTTCTCCTTAGACTTCCCTAAACTTGTAATTCCTTTGGTTTCCTGACAACAGACTTCGCACTTCCCTAGCTACTCTTGAGATGTCGAACTAGCTTGAGATGTGATGCTCCAAATGACTTCGACTAGCTTGTATTTATAGGCTCCATGTGAGGTTGAATAACTGTCCTTAGGCTGACTTGATCACTTCCAGGCCAAATTAGTGTGGAGGATACATAAATCATATATGACTCAATACTTAACCTTTTTCCATGATTCAAAAGCCCAAGAAGGGTCTCTTTGAATGTACAATGACTCTATAAACTCAATATTAATCCTCGGAGTCCACAATGGGGACTTTTACTAATATAATGATGATCCAAGCATGAAACCCATGCTTTAGTAAGTCATTATTACAATAATAATAAAAAATATTTTGTTTATTCTTTTGACAAGTACATTTCATGATGACTCAAATACATTGGATGAAGATCGAACATAGTTACAATTTCCAACACTCCCTCTTAACTAGGGAGGTATTCATCATATACACATATATATAAGATCTCAAACTATATGAACAATGAAGAACTTTACGCACTGCAATTCCATGGACTAGATTCCTAACCAAGGTAATCATCCATTGGTCTCTCAACAATTTAGGCATTGTAATGCCATGGACTAGCTTTCAGACCAGAGCATTCTATCTAAGTGGGTATAAGGTGGAATCAAGGTTTCATCCCCTCTAGGTACCATTAGGCTTACTTTCTAACCACCAACCCAGGGACCTAGGTTTGTATCCATGGCTAGATCTCTACAAGCCACACCACCCTTCCCTACATTGGAACCTAGAAATCAACACCAAGTGTCGACCAGAAGTCCTCCTAGACAATGCTTCACTTGCAAAGATTCAACAAATCTCTTCCATTCCCTTACCATCAATTCAATCAAAAATGTCTACCAAACCCGATAGGTTTCTCAGATACTCAAACTTCTTATTCAGAAGAGCCTTTGTTGGTATGCCTACTACTTGTTCATTTGTCGAGGCATACTCCAACTTTACAGTCCCATCCTGCACCAGGTTCCTAATAAAGTGTAACTTATTATTGATATGTTTCAGTCTTGAATGAAACACGAGATCTCTAGACATCTTGATACAACTCTTATTTTTACAATTGATCACAGTAGGACCCAAAGACTTCTCGAACCAATCTGGTATAAGCTTCCTTAACCAAACAACCTCCTTTCCTGCTTCACTTGGAGCCACATATTCTGCCTCAGCACTACTTAACACAATGGGATCTTACTTCCTACTCATCCATGATATCATAGTACCTCCCAGACTAAAACATCTTCCAGTAGTGCTCCTTCCATTGGTCTCACTTCAACCCCAATCAGAGTTTGTGAATCCAATTAGCTTGACTTCCTTACTATCATACTTTAGGCAATGATATATAGTGCCATGAAGATACCTCATTATATGTTTAGAATTTATCCAGTGATCATGTCAAGGTTCCAATTGAAACTGACTAGGAATGTTTACTGCAAAACATATATCTAGCCTAGTATTTACCAGATACATTAGGGAACCCACCAACTATTGATAGGAGGTAGGATCCACAAGACTAGAGTCAAATTCCCTCAACTTCTTGAGATTGGTGATCATAGGAGTAGTCATCGGCTTGGAATCCATCATCGCAAATTTTTGCAACAACTTGATGATGTACTTTCCTTGCCCCAAATATATCTCCCCAGGTCTCTTCCATACTTCTAGACCTAGGTAATAGTGCATCAGTCCTAGATCCTTCATTTCAAATTCAGCTCCCAACATCTTCTTGCATTCTTGAATTCTTCGCTCCAAGCATGTGATGAATAGATCATCCACATATAGTAGAATAATGGTGGGCTCATCATTCACAATCTTGATGTAGAGATTCAAATCAGCAGAAATCTTCACGAACCCAATTCTATGTATATATGCATCCATACTTTCATACCATGCCCTAGGTGCTTGCTTCAAATCATATAGGGATTTCTTAATTTTGCAAACATGAGAGTCCCTGTTATTAACATCAAAGCCTTCAGTTTGTTCGATGTACACTCCCTCATCAATGGTCCCATTCATAAATATGGATTTCACATCCATTTGATGGATACTCCACCCCATTGTAGCAGCCAATGAAACCAATAATCTAATGGTAATTTACCTCTTTGCAGGTGGAAATTTTTCTTCATAATCAATGCCTTCCTTTTGAGAGAAACCCCTTGCAACGAATATTTCTTTATACTTGTCTATACTTCCATCAAGTGCATGTTTGATCTTATATATCCATTTCTATGAGACAATTGATTTGTCACTAGGTCTAGGAACTATTTCCCAAACCCCATTCTTCATGATGGATTGATATTCTTCCTGGATTGCTTTCTTTCAAACCTCTTGATGCGCAACTTCCTTGAATGTATATGGTTCGGCTTCAATCAATTTTGTCATATATGCAGCATAAATAGAATATCTCTTTGTTCTCTTTCTTTCCCTGGAGGTTCCTTTCGTAGCTTCATGTCCTTAAACATATTCCAATGTAGATTTCAACCAATTTGGCCTCTTCCTTGTGGTTGGGATGACCACCGATTGAATATCCTCACTTGGTCCTTCTTCTTCAAGATTTGCAGTAGAGTTTTCATGATGAACTTCTTCTTCTTCAAATATGTGAACTTCTTCATCATCAAAATCAATAGGAATGTCCTTTGATTTCTTGTATGCTTGATTCTCATCAAATATGACATCCCTGCTTACTTCAATATATCTTTTGTTTTTTATGTAGATTCTATATGCTTTTGAAGGGAGACTATATCCAACAAATATTCCCTTGATACTTATAGATTCCAGCTTCTTTTGCTTGTCTTTCGAAACATGGATATATGTTGGACTTCCAAAGATTTGAAGTTGATCCACACTCAACTTCTTTCCTATGAATACTTCTTCGGGTGTTGTATTGTCAAGACTCTTGTGAGGACTTCTATTTTGAATGTATACGGTTTTCATCGATGCTTCTCCCCATAATAACTTTGGTAAGTCTTGATCAAGGATCATAGTTCGAATGTGTTCTTCAATTGACCTATTATTCCTTTCAGCCAATCCATTTTGTTCGAGAGAATAGGGAAAAATGATCTCCCTCTTAATACATTCTTCCTTACAATATGCAATCAATTCCTTAGAAGTGTATTCCCCACCATTTTCAGACCTCGGAGTTTTTACCTTTATTTCAGTTAGGGTTTCCACTTCAGCCCTAAACACCTTGAACTTATCAAATACTTCATCTTTTGTTTTTAGAAGGTAGAGTCATGTATTTCTAGAATGGTCATCAATAAATGTCACATAGTATAGATTACCTCCAAGTGATTTTGCATACATGGGCCCACACACATTGGAATGGATGAGATCTAATATCTCTTTAGACCTAGTTTCACTATTATGAAATGGCTTTCTTGTATGTTTTCCCAAAGAGCATCCCTTGCACACACCTTCATGATCCAAATTCATATTAGGAATACCATGAACTAGATGAATAAGAGTAGGGATGACCTTATAATGTATATGACTATACCTCATATGCCATAGATCAATGGGACTTATTTCCATATGAACAAATCTTAAGGAGGTGGTGTAATGACTCTATAAAGAGTTCCTTCACGAACTCTAATAACCCTATCTTTATCAATTCTAGATTACTTTCCCCAACCAATATTTTTGCATCAAAAAGAAACTTTTTCCCCTTTATCTTCTAAACAAGATATAGAAAGAAAAATATTTTACAAACCTGGAACATATAGAATTTTGTTGAGATGTAACTTTGATCCATTAGCTATCTTCAATGATGTTGATCATAGGCCTCTAACAACATAGATTTTGTTGTCACCCAATTACACTACATGAGAATATGGCTCCTTTAATAGTGTATGAAATTTTTTACTTTCTCATGTCATGTGTCTCGATGCTCCACTATCAATGATCCATGAATTTTCTTCATTAAGAGATCATGTAAGAGCAGCCAAAAATCCTTGACTTTTGACCTTGTTGAACAAATAGTAGATTACCTTCTTGATCCATCTTCTAGCAATGTTGATACCCATTATTATGTACTTCATCAAAGAGGGAGAATCCATGCCAACAAAGTGATCTTCGACTCTTCCTAACTTTAGCTCTGATACCATGTTGGAAAATCAAAGTAGTTATATCAGGGTTTGATTCTCCTTCCTTGATAATTACTTGTGAGTGTGTTGGTTTATTTCACTTCTTTATTACCTTATATTTCATCAAGAAATTACCATATTATGTGTGTATGAAGATCACGAAACAAGAGACACAATATGTAGGCACTATGTAGGGAAAACCCAATCAAGATAATTATTTCTTTCAATAGTATTCTTTAAGACTTTTCACCCTAGACAAAGACCAGACCTTCCCTCCACACCAAGTCAACCTACCAGATCTTTGACCCCTTTCCAGTAACTTCGACTAGGTAGTCGCTTATGGCATCAGACAACTTCCAGCAACAATGAAACTTGGAATACTTCAATCTCCCAATCTAGGGCATGAAACAAAGAGAGAGAGGCACCAAAAGTTTGATTTTCTTCCTTCTTAGACTTCCCCAAACTCGCACTTCCTTTGGTTTCCCAACAACAGACTCCGCACTTCCCCAGCTACTCTTGAGATAACGAACTAGCTTGAGATGCGATGCTCCAAATGACTTCAAATAGCTTGTATTAATAATCTCCATGTGAGGCTGAATAAGTGTCCTTAGGACAACTTGATCACTTCTACGTTGACTTGGTGTGGAGGATATATAAATCATGTTTTACTTAACACTTAACTTTTTTACATGATTTAGTAGCTCAAGAAGGGTCTATTTGAATGTACAATGACTCTATAAGCTCAATATTAATCCTAGAAGTCCACAATGGGGATTTTGACTAATGTAATGATGACCTAGGCATGAAACCCATGCTTTAATAAGTCTTTGCTACAATAATAAGGATTATTTTCTTTATTCTTTTGACAAGTACATTTCATGATGACTCAAATACATTAAATGAATATCGAACTTGTTGGAATTATGGTAAATGTGTTGTCCTTGATGGAAACCCACATACAGGTTAGTTCAGAAATTATAAAGTGATGTATGACGGCAACTTACATTGTAACAAAAGTATTCATAGGTAACAAAGAAATGGCATAGAAGAACAGAATGATGGGACAAAGGATTATAGATCAGAATCGAGAAATTAAGGAAAGATAATTCTTTAAGTTGTATATGATGTTTACCCTAGTCCAAGTAGCATCTACACATGTGTACATAGAATAAAAGGAGCATATACGTATGCACATAGTTTCACAGAAGGAAAAGCACGTATGGGATGGAAAATTAAAGTTAAAGAATACCAAGGGTCCATACCATGGTATTAGCCCACAATATTGAGTGGAATAATGGTTACCTAATCTCGTCGAAAAAAACCATAGGTTTTAAGTGTTGTTTTGGTGCATGGTATTAACAAAAATATCTAAGTCTATAAGGAGGATAAGATAAAAGGGCAAAGCATGCAAGTGAAAGGGTTTTCATGAATACCTTTATCTGAAGTATATTTTGTGTTGTAGTGGCTATGGTTATGATATGGATCTGAAATATCTTGTGCGCCCTTGGATAGAATGTTGGATCAGGATCATGAGACCTGAATTGAATTATCATTGTATGATCTGATAATGGATAGTATATATCTTATTACTAATGCATGTTTTATCCTTTATATGCTATGATATGGGTATATCTGATATCTTTCTGATAGGTATTTATCTCTGACTAATCTCTCAAACTCACTCCATATAAATATTTCTTCGATTATGCCTCTAACATTCTTTAAGTCCTCCCACCATATGTTTGTTTTTCCTTTCAAACTATAGGTGGTCACTTTTTATTTCATGTTTTCATAATAATCCTTAATTTTGAAGAATTTTTCATGCCAAGAAACCATGTTTTTGCATCTTCATACTTATTCATCTCTACATCAAATGTAGGGGGTTTGGCCTTCTTAAATTTTTTAGGCATATAGTCTCTTTATCTTATTCTCTGGCGATGGTAATGATGAGAATGATGATGATATCTCCTAGTACCAGAGCTAGCATATCTCAACAATTCCAAAAATTCGGTAATATATTCTTCATCTATTATTTTTTCCATTTTCAACTCATAAAGCTCCTTTTCCTTCTTGTCATAATATCTTTTTGATAATCTCTAACTAATCTCTCAAACTCACTCCATATAAATATTTCTTCGGTTATGCCTCTAACATTATTCAAGTCCTCCCACCATATGTTTGTTTTTCCTTTCAAACTATAGGTGGCCACTTTTTCTTTCATGTTTTTAGAATAATCGTGAATTCTAAAGATTTTTTTCTTGCCAAGCAACCATATTTTTGCATCTTCATACTTATTCATCTCTACATCAAATGTAGGTGGTTTGGCCTTCTTAAATTCTTTAGGCATATAGTTTTTTTATCTTCTTCTCTGGCGATGGTAATGATGAGAATGATGATGATATCTCCTGGTAGTAGAGCTAGAATGTCTATCAGAGTAATTCTCATGAGTTTTGGTTTTTATTTCTGGTGTTCTCAATGGTACATCTCCTCTCACAGTGTCCTCACTTTCACCTATGTGCCTCTTCCTAGACTTGCCACCATCTGCCCCATTTGTTTTCTCTTCTAACCTCTAAGAGTGTTGTTTACCTCTATGACTAGTTCCTATCTCATTTTGTCTATCTCAGTAACTCTGAGGAGCTTTGCAGTATGATTGCATTCACCTCATCCTACCTTTCTTGAGCCTTGATCTCAAATTTTCATTATTTTCTTTGAAACTTTGGATCTCAGCCTTTAGGCTTCTCAAGGTATCCATAAAATCATGAGATTTTACCCCTCCCCCTTGGCCAATTGATATTTCTTATTCATCCATCCTTACTTCTTCATACGCATGTGGTGACTGATCATAGCTCTATTGTACCATTCCTATCCTCATTTCTTAACTTTCCCTGTATTTTGCTAGTTTTGATGTGTTTCCATTCACATGTAATTGTTAGACATCGAAAATATAAATAAATAAGAATGAATCATGTCATGAACTTACTCTTGCAAAGCTATCATAATAAGGTCAATTATAATAAACATCCATGCATGCATATCCAACAACATATTTATTTATACACAAAATGTTAGCTCCAAAATAGCAATAAAAACATACCAATCATGCACACAAGAAATCATTCACACAATCAATTAAACATGCTACTTTATGCTCATGGAAGAGCCCATCCATTCCAAGTGTTGAACCTAGATGCTTTAATACCACCTGTAAACACACCCGTCCTAACCCCAAGCCCAACCAGAGTCAGAAGGAGGAGGTTACTTTGTTGACTCAGCTCCTAAAGTACAGTTATGGGAATGGGAAATTTTTGTAGGTTTTAACCATGTACAACAATTACTTGCAAATGAATTCTTAAAACAGAAAATAAACAATAGTGAGAACATAAAACATAAAACAAATATACACAAATATTTTCCCCTGAACCCAAAAACTGGGACTACCAGATTGATTTTTCATTATATTCCTTTTAATGTTACAATACATATATATTCATGTTGAAGCATTCATAAACCTTAATCCATTAACCCTATATTAGAACATAATCGTAGTTCCCTTGACCAGATCTACAAAATACCATGGGAAGAAAACCATCATGCCCAAAACCATGTGCAAAACCCATGCACAAAACCATAGGTAGGTCCGCCCACCTATTATAAGGTCAAAAGAAAAAAATTTGGGGCACTGCCTTGGACCTCGTTTAGGGGGGCTACTGCCCCTATTGGGTTGTGTTATATTATTTCCATGACTAGCCCCAGTAGTTAAACCAGGGGCTAGAAGGGGCGGGGTGGGGTGAGGGGGCAGGGAGGAGGGGAGCTCCCCCTTTGTTGCACCCGGTGTAGCGGTGGCGTGACAAGGGGGGCAACAGCGCCCTAGGGAAAAAATAATTGGACCTTATATTAGGTGGGTGGACCTACCTATGGTTTTGTGCATGGATTTTGCACATGATTTTGGGCACGATGGTTTTCGGTCCATGGTATTTCGTAAATCCGGTCAAGAGAAATACGGTTATGTTTTAATCCATGGTTAATGGAATGGGTTTTATGGATGCTTTGGCATGTATATATGTATTGTAATGTTGAAAGGAACATAATGAAAAATCAATCTTGTAGTCCAAGTTTTGGGATTCAGGGGAAAATCTCTATGTATATTTGTTTTATGTGTTATGGTCTCGCCATTGTTTATTTTCTGTTTTTAGAATTCGTATGCATATAATTTCTATACAAGGTTAAAACCTACAGCCCCCATGTAAACCCCTTTCCCATGCGACTAGTCGTGGAAAGAATATAACACGCACCCAACAATTTTTTACCTTTTTTTACTTTTCCATAATTTCACATAAACAACATCCTTGTGTTCGTCTCATCGAGATGATTCCAACTATATAAAGTTTGCCTCAATCTGACTTATGGATCAAAATTTATGGCCCTTTAAATATTGGCCAATTACATCTTTCCATGTCAGCATGGTACCTACATGGTATCTAGCACACCCACGTGACACCCGACACACCCACATGGTGGCCCACATGGAAAGCATGAAGCCCAAGGAAGTTCAGGGTCGGCCTCCTTCTAAGCATGCTTAATCAAGAAAAGACAGGCCTAACCCCTAACTTCCCAGCCTAGGTTGAGATCGCCCCCCCTCCTCCTGCCATTAGAATGAAAAGGGGTCAAACCCAACCCCCAACACTTGACCTTCCCGACCCACGACCTCCCGACCTGCAGACACGGTGAGTCTATTTGGCCCACCAGAGGTTAGGTGAAAAATCCCGTCAGACATCTAGCCTTTTAGGCTGACCTCCCAACTTTCGACCTACGCAAACTACTATAATAATTTCAATTTTTTTAAGTTTAAGCCAATTTCCGATATTTTAACAAAGCAATTTCTTTTCGAACTTTTTGGCCTTTTCTTGGGCCCTTTTCAACATTATTTCCAACGCTTATCAACTCACAAATTCATAAGGAATTCATGAAAAAACTCGAGAGACACTCAATCATAAGCATTATAACAATTTATCAGCATTTTAAGTGCATTTTTACATAAAATGTAGAAAATTGTAGCAACTCAAAAGCAGGCAAAAACTTGATTTCTTTTGACTCAAAATCCCTATCAACTAAGTAAATAGATGAGCATACCCATTATTTCATGCATAATTAGTTAAATGGAAGAATGAAATTATAGGGAATAGCATCAAACTCCTTCCCATCAAACAAGAATGTAATAGTTAACCATGCACTTTACAACACTTTAAACATGCAATCAATACCAGAATACAAAATCATTTCACATTATTCATTTTAAGTGTTGGGCACTCATTTCTACTAGTGAAACTGAACACCATCATGATGAAGTATCCCCTGCATCCAAAATATTAGTATAAGGTCATGCATATCATGCATTTCCTCCTCATATAGCATGCAATTATACACAATAGTTATGCAGTACTTATAATTAATCGAAATCATTTCTTCCATAAGAAAGATTGCATGCTAGTTCTTGCATGAGCATAACCCTGATATCCACGTGGTGTTCCAAAACCTTTTTCACCATAACAAAATCATATTGTTCAATCACATATACATTGAATTAATATACAATACCATCAACAAACATCATTTCAAACTAGAAATGTAAAAAAGTTTGTGTGTGTGTGTTTATATATATATATATTATTGATTTCTTGAGAACATAAGAAATATTTATCTCATAATCAATGAGCAACTGAGTCTGGGACTATGACTCCCCACCCAACCATAGACAACTACAACCAAGTCTCTATGGTACTTGTCACCCCCAAGCCAGATTCCAAAGGTTGAGGGACCTTTTTCTCAAGACATAAACACAACCATCAGCTAGACTAGGGATGCTAGAGATCCATCCATTTATACCCACAAAGTTTAAAATCAACACAATGCACATGGATTCTAGAGACCAATAGTATCCAACCTTTCAAAACACACATGGTGGTTCCACCCAAAAACTAGGGATTCCAAAACTCATAGTAAAATCAAAAGACAACAAGGAAACGTTTAGAAATCCTCCAGGAATTTTCTAGGAACGATTCCTCCACCCCAGCACTTTGGGATTTCATGAGAAATACCATATCCATCCTCCAAGAAAACAGGGACTCGAGAGGCAATCATTTCCACACCTGGGATCTCTTCATGCTCCCATGCCAACAGAAAGAACTCATTCCTATCCACTATTCAATCTCTCTTGGAATTTCAATTTCTCCAAGAGAAAAGCCCCTCCAAAGCCACTCAAATGCCTTTTATTATTTTTCTAGTTTCTCTTCATATTCCTCTTGTGTGTGTATCCTTATATTACTCATTGAATTTTTTGCATAGTAATATTATTTTCCGGTAATAATCAGCCCAACCCTCTAGAATTTGTGTCTCATTACTCAACCCATTTTCTTTTTATAAAATGTTTAGATTGCAAATATAAATATAAGTTAATTTGGGCTTGTGGCACGTTCACTATAGAAACTATTGGATAAATTATGGGCTCCATAATTTTACTTGTAGATCCTTTCCCTCTTGAGCTACCCACTATAGGTCTTAGATTTGGTCAAGTCGTTGGAGCCCTACTTGCTTGTATTCCTATCGTGGATTTTATTACTAGCGAGCTAGCATTTGAAGGGATGATAACAAGTTAAATAACTTGTGTAACGGGAACTACTCTACCTCTTCCAATAAATATTCCTTTATTGTCTCTTTCCTTCGTATACAATACTAATATACCTTAGATTCAGTGAAGTAACAAACTTACTACTTTACCGCACCTAGAAAGCAACCATGTACAAGAAATTTCCTAAAATTTAAAGCGCTCAAGACAAAAAAATAATAAATTTCTTAAATCTTATTAGCATTTCCCTAACAAAAATACCAAGAATGTTATACAAGTATATGTTTCAATTATGTTACATATTGTTGTTAATCCAGGAAGGTTGAAATGCCAACACTATAAATGCAAAATTAGTACATTAATGACTTCTACACCGAAAAAACTTCTATGACTCAATGCTTTAGAAACACACTTGCAATGAAAATCAATAAAGCATAAACCAATAACACTACAGGTATTTATTTGATCACCAGATTGAGGTTTACAATAATGCTTTTCTAGGCACAAATCACAACCCTACGTTTGATTTTAAAAACTTCAACTATTATTGCGATAAACTATGAAGAAAATCTATTTTTCAACATTCAGTGAGTGACGCATTTCTATTGGGAACTAATACAATTGAAAATGAAAGAATATGATGAATGATTGAAAACAATATTCATAAATTTAAATAATGAGAATTGAGATGCTAAATTAGAAAGAAAATACATAAATTCAAAAGATAAACAAATATATTACTAACTAAAAGAAATATAGGTTGAGTTTGCCCCTATTTGAATAGTAGAAAAGTAAAAAAGGGTTGAGTTACAGCATTACTTGGAAGCTTGGAGGGCTAAGTTTTCCCTTGACTTCCAATAATTGGATACCTACAAGAGTAGCCAATGGTGAATAGAATGTTGCAAGTATACAGTCAGTAGACTATGGCATGGAGGCCGAGTGCTTAAATTGTTGAAAATGCAACAAGAAAGTCTCAACTTTGATTTTTTCCTTAATCAAATTGAGAAAAATCAAATTTCCACATCAGCAGACAAATTGGAGAAGTTAAATGAGGTGACATGGCTCTTTTCACTCAGTTAAGAACACTCAATTTGATTTAATGAGTTGAAGTTCAGTTTATTTGAGTTGATTCCTAAAAATAGGATTCTATTCTATATCAGTTAATTCAAGTTAGGGACATGAAGTTCAATTGTGTGCAATGGGTTCCTAAATTTTAGGAGCTTAGGTTGAGTTAATTTTAGTTGTCTCAATTTAATTTAGTTAAATTAAGTTATGGATAGTTAAACTAGTTCTAACTATTGGAGGAAATAGTGGAAGGTCAAGTTGTCGAAGTGCAAATTCAACCACACTCAGTGATCAATCAGCCCAAAATAATTGTGCATGTAGATAATTTGAGTTATCCAGTTGAGATGGAGATTACAAGGAAATGTACTATCCATTGTAGCATATTCCAATGTGTATATGTGATGCATGGAGTTAGAGGAAGAACCCTAGGGAATTGTGCAATTCAATAGTGGGAAATTCCTAAATAATAGGGGGCAATTTTCCAAGGGAACAATGCAAGGAAATAGGAGCTTGGAGGGATTAAAAATTGGCTAAGTGTTGGCGAGATTCAATCAATCGGGTAGAGGGATACACTATACACTTGTAGGGTGTACTCAAGCTTGAGCAATCATATGTATTTCTTCTCTATTCTCTGATTAATGCAATATAGATAGTAAGGCATTTTGAGCAATTGCTTTCTCCTAGATAAATCTTTGTGCATGTGTGATGTTTCCTTTTGCATGTCTATGATTATTGTTCTAGATTGTGAATTAACTTCTGCAAATCAGTAAAGTAGCTTCAAGTCTTACGATTTAGTAAATTTCATGAGAAATATTGAATCTACACATTAATTTCTACATAAATAGTAAGGGCAAGGGTTTTTCTGTGTAAGTTTTCCCTTGTGATTTTGGAATTTTACTGAGCACTGTAAAAGGGTCATTTTCCCTAGTATGAGAGCTTTATATTCTTATTAAAGGACTAATGAGAATTGTGTTTTGGGGCTGAAATTTTGTGTTTATTTTGCATGATCTAATTATTGGTTTTGTAAGTTCCATTGTGCTAAATATGTTTCTGCTTAGACACATATGTGTGTTTCAATTCATTAGATGTGTAAAGTTAATGGGAAGCTATTACCAGATCATGTGTGTGTGTGCACTGAGTATAATTCCCAAAATTTAACATGGTATCAAAGCATGGTATTTGAGAAGGGAAGTGGGATCTAAGATTTGGGTAGTTGAATTTGAGATTTGCATAGGTGACAAATCTAAGAGGGAGTTGTAGGAATTGTTGCAAGTAGAAATAGTGTTTTCAATAACCAAGCCAAGAGATTTGGCTAAGCATGGTAGACTACTTCTATGGATTGTGAAGGCCAAGATCAACAAACCTAGTGAGACATGGGGCAGATCGTTCGCACAAGGATTTGTGGATAGTTGTAGCCTCATGAGTAGATAAATGAAAATGGATGAGAGATTAATTCATCATTTGTGCTATGATATTGAGAGGAGATTAGCACAAGAGAATGACAGACTCAATATGATCAAGGTGTGAACATCTTGTGAAGAGATCTAAGCTTAGAGGGGCTGAGTAAGGACCATCTTCGTTCCTATTATAGGAGAATGTTGAGAAATCTAGGGCATCGAGATTAAGTGATTTCTCTTCTATTGATAACTACTTGTGAATGCTTTTTACTTCTTTTACTTATGTTGTTATAGTGTTATTCTTCATCAAACAACTTACTAATGCATAAAACATAAAGAGACAAGAGACACAAAATATAGGCTATCAACCAGGGCAAAAACCTCTCCCACTTGAGAGGAAAACCTGAACAAAAGTTTCTTCTTATAGAGACTTCAATTGATGAATACCAATACCAAGACCCTTGACCTATTTTCCACTCCAAAACCAAGACACAAAGCTTCCTTGATGAGATCCTTTGTTAGCAATATTCAACCATCTACTCCTTCCTCCTCAACTATTCTTCAACTTCGGCCTTCTTTTGCTTCAGACTTTCTCTTTATTTCGGCCTCCTTGAATTAGGTATGCAATTTTTGACCCTAATTCAGAAAACCTAGTTTCTCCTTCTAGAAAAATATCCTTGATACCTTCACTTAGGAAAAAGTCTCCTTCTAACTTGTCTTGGCTTCTCCTTTGACTTTCCCCTCTTCCAATTCGGCTACCTAAGAGGACTATAATTCCTCTCAGATTCTTCTACTGCAAATGACCTCTTTCTTCTTCGCATGTGTGGCCCAAAATAGACCCAAAAACACTCCCAAACACTTTAATCTTCCTTTTCTTTACTTTTATGGCTATATGACTAACTTCCTTAACCTTTTCACACTTCCTGTTTCAAACTTGTTGATGACTAAAATTCTTGCTCTAAAATGAGGTCCAGTTGCCCTATTTATAATTCTTTCCCCATCAAATAGGCTGACTTGAGAGAGGGTGAGCCGACATGTCATTTGGTGAAGATATTTTATTCCATTTTGAAGTAGACTTGTAGAAGGTGTCTTTGATTGGTCTTGGAGGGCCTTCTTATACATTTAATGACTCATACAAAAATGTAATATGCCTAGGAAGGGTCCTTCATACATGACATTGACTAAAATTGATTTTTATGACTAGATTACATAAACTAAAGGTTCACAATGGGAACCTTAACAAAAATAAAATTCCTTGATCATGAAACCCATGATTTAAGTATTGCAAAAATAATTTTAACTTTCTTTTTTACATCAATTACATAAAAATCAAAATAACACATGTCATTATGAAGACTGAACCTAGTTACACTTTTCAACACTCCATCTTAACTAGGAGGTATTCATAATGGTAATTTGGCATTCTCAATCTGAAAATTTCTCATAAGAAGACTCGGATTGGCAACCCATCTATATAACATCATATCAACCAGCATTATCAAATAGCAAGGCCTTGACTAACCGCTCTATCTCTCTACAATATCTGAGCTCAATGTTGGCTAGATCAATGATGTATAGACCCCATCATTATTTTCTCTCTCAGAACATACCCCACCCGAGTTCTCCGGGTGTGTTCCACCAGGACTATTCTTGTCTTGGATTCCCAGTCCTCCATTTTGTCTTCCCAAGTGAAGACAAGAATGATGTGTCTATCTCTCCCTCTTAATTAGGGAGGACATATCTATTCCAATAAAGGAACGTACTCATTCCTATGGAAGGAATGTACCTAAGCTCCCTCTTGTCTTAGGAATTTTGCTTCCAAGTTTCTCTCAAGTAAGAAACTTGTTTCCAGTCTCCCTCTTAATTAGGGGCCTACAACAGCTCCTTAGGTGGAGAAGATGGGACAACTAGTTGCTTGAAGAAATCCTCCTCATGATTTCATGAACTTCTTTTTTGTTTTTCAGGAGTCTCCATATTTGGGACTTCTTCATAGGGAATAGACCATCCATCACTTTCATCCATGAATCAACCATGTCATAATCAGCAAGTGATCCATCAGTTCATATATGGCCTTCTTTCATACCATGCTACCTTCTTTATGCCATGTTTTCTTAAGGGTATTTCATCCCGCTACATGGGCATCGGCGGTGGAAGACATCCATAAATCTTCCTTCGGCACCCTTGCATAAGCCCATCCAGATATTTGCTCAAACAAAAGAAATGAATACTTAAACCAAAGTTACCTTTATGATGGTCTTTTATCATGAAATCTTCTAGTTTGCATCAACATCCTATATACATATCGACACATCTCCCAAAGATATATACTGTCAAGGGTCTCTTTCTTTTTCATACTTTATTAGAGTCTACATATCTTTCTTGGAGATATCCTTGTCAGATATCTTGGTTCTCGGATGTTGATTGCATTTTCCATGGTTGCATATTCCACAATCTCTTCCTTCCTTTGTTTTACAGATTTCATTCCCAGGAACTTCCATTCAAAGTTACTCCAATTATTGTCAACCGCCTCATATTACATATGAGGACATATTATGTTGATTTCATCTAATGAATGTGTGACCTATATGTTATTGCATGCCTTTGAAGGAGAAGATCCTTCCTTTGGATTATGCTCTTAAGATAGACCATTGACCCATGTTACCTGCAACCATACGACATGACTTTACAATATCGAATACAGACATACATACCTCATTTTCTTTAAGTCATCTAGACTTCCTTCAGCAGCTTCCTTGATTGAAAAGAGCTTCAATCCCTTGATCTTCTTCACCTCTTATGTCATCATACCATCATCCCATAAATTCCACAAGTTTGGAATTCTTGATGAAACACTTTCTTCCCCTCTTGATCAGTGAATATTTCGATGAAAATTCCATCAGAGAATCTTGAGGATCTAGAGTATCCCCATCCAACAGATGTTTCCTTTTGACATATGTATGATGAGCCTTGTACTAGATGACATTTTCTTTATTTTCCATAAGTACCACCTATGTTACTAGTGAGGCTTCCAAGAGTTATATCCTTCCATAGGCGACTGATATGGACTTCAATTTCAACCATCTTTCATTCTTTATGATGATGTTACGAGATCTTTCTTTCAATGCTTTTATGATCCCATGATGCATCCCATCATTTTTCTTAGTGAATCATAATAGCCATATCTTACAACATAAGACTTAGGAACTATGAAAAGAACTTACGTGAGCAAGACTATCTCAATCATAGTAGAGATGTCTTAATTTCTCTTTCTTGGACTTCTTCTTTTCAGCTTCCTCCACTTCTTCGGTGATATGGGCTTCCTCTCTTCCTCTTTTGTTATTGTCCTTCTTGATCTTAGGAAAATATCTTTTGTAGTGCCCATATTCTTGACACCCATAGCATTGAATCTTAGCCATGTCCCTTTTCTTTTTCTAAGAACCAAACTTTCCAAATTTTCATTTTCTTCTTATCATTGTAGCATAAGCTTGTTTTTTCTCACCTACACCTACATCAGATTTGGCCTTTATTCTAGATTCATCAATATTGCACAGTGACATAACCCATTTGACAAGCAAAGTTTCACTAATCAAAGGATTAGATCAAAATTCTAAGGAGGAAAACCAGTGCCAGTAAAACAATTTCCAAAATTGAAGGAAGAAGACTTGCAACAGTTCCAGATTTCGTGCAACTAACCAAGAGATATTATTTATTTTGATACATTATTGAGATTTTTATTGAGAAAACTAGAAACAGTTAAGCTTGATTATTTCTCTATATATTGTTTCATTTTTATGGTAAAAGTGTGGGCTTTTGATGCCAAAACCTTTCAGCCTTGTAAAACTTCTATTATAGAATTCCTAATCAAAGCCTTCTGGCTCCAGTTTATGAAATAATTTGTGTTTCTAGTATGTTTTTCTAGTGTTTCAATAACTTTTTTTGTGCACATGTTCAAACTATTATAGGAGATTTGGGTAATAATAGATTGAGTTTCAAACTCTCTAAAATCCCCTACAAATTTATAATCATTTAAAGAGATTAGTATATTGGTCTGCATGTCTGAGGTAGCTCTTCTTTGAATTGGTTATTGTTTGTCCTTCTATCTTCTCCTGAATGTGTTTTGATGGGTTGTAGAAGTATTCTACACGCATCCAATTTTTCCTGGTTAATTAAGTATTATGTCTGGCTCCTTAATTATCAGGAATCCCCTTATGTTCTTCTTTCAAATTCTTTAAAATTTAAGCTCTTCTTTCAGGATGGAAGCTAACACTTTGAGAAAGGAATTTGCAAGAGAGGGATTTATTCATGAACAAGAATTTTGAAATCATTAGAAACCACCCCATTAAATCCTAAATCTAGCCATTGTGCTTCATAGGGTGTTGTTCAATGATAGTTGAACAACATCAGACACAGCCTCGTAACAATTAAGGGAGCCCCCTTTGGTTCAAGGGTTATCTTGATCCTAAAGACTGGTTGAGATGGTTTCCTGGCGTAGTTTTTGCAACCAAGGGTTTCCCACGAGAAACACGTACAACAGCATAGAAGGGTTTAATTTTCCCCTATTCGGACAACAGAAAAGGTTTTAGTTACACAAGTGTTTAGACAACTTGGAGGGTTGAGATTACCCTTGACTTCCAATAATTCAACAATCACAGGAGTATCCAACAGTGATAAAATGGTGGCAAGTACAGTGAGCAAAATATGGCATAGAGACCAAGGAGGGTTTCTACATTAAAGACACGAGTTTTTTCTAAAGTTTTCACTTATGATTTGGCAATTTATTAATAATTGTAAAAGGGTCATTTCCCTAGTGTGGGAGCCCTATATTCTTATTGAAGGACTAATGAGAATTGTATTTTGGGGCTGAAATTTTTTGTTTACTATGCATGATTTAATTGTTGGTTTTAAAAGTTCCATTGTGCTAAATTTGTTTCTAGCTAACACATCAATTTGTTTTAGTTCATTAGTTGTGTAAAGTTAATAGGAAGTTGTTACCTGATTTGGTGTGTGTGTGTGTGCATTGAGTATAGTGCCCAAAATATAGCAGGGACTATAGTTCCCTCCAAACTGTCCAAACGTTGTTGTAACTCATCCCTTTTTTACTTTCCAAACAGGGGCAAACTTAGGCCTTCTCTATTTTCCAAACAGAAGAAAACTTGACCCTTCTCTATTATCCAAATAGGGGAAAACTAAACCCTTCTCTTTCATCCAAACAAGGGAAAACTCAACCCTTCTTTATTGTCCACATAAGAGAAAACTCAACCCTTCTCTGTTGTCCGAACAGGGGAAAACTAAGCCCTTCTACTACCTTCATACACAAATTCCCTTGCTGCTCCTAATTTGAGGCATACTTGACCTACTTCATAGATCTAAGGCCTTCTTGGCTTACTCCAAATATGAGGCCCTCTTGGTCCTCCACGTGTGTAAGGCCTACTCGACCTCCTCTACAGGATTTTCTCTTTCCAACCATGAGAATGAATCACTCACCCTTCCGAGGGTGAAATACCATGGGTTGTCAAAATACCATGGGTCATAAAATTATCATCGATCTATACCATACGTCATCAAAATGCCATCATGGGGCCAAACTCCATGATGGTATTTTAATGACCTATGGTATAGATCGATGGTAATTTAATGACCCGTGATATTTTGATGACCTATGGTATAGATCGATGGTAATTTGATGACCTATGCTTCTAACAGTTTACTTCTTTTTCTTATTATATTCCACAGATTAGCAATCACATGTACATAAAGTAAAGAGAATATAGAACATTAAACGATCGACAGAAAACAAGCCAAGACAAGAGACACAAGATGTGGCGGCTAGCCAAGGACAAACCCCACAATGTGTGGGGAAACCCTTTGATAAAATCTTCTTTTATCTTCAATAATTCAGCAGAGAGAAATAGTACAATAAATCTGATCTATATTAGCAGTAGCAAACCCTAGATCAGCAGCATCAACATTAGCAGCTTCATCATCAAACTAAGGTAGACGATATCTCACAAATCGACTGTCGGATCGACTTGATTCCACCAGCAAAAGTTGTGGCTTTCAGAGGAGGTTCAGTTGAACCTACAATGCAATTCAGATGAGGAGATCTTCTAGTCCACATAGGTCAAACTTTACTTCTGCAGTTGTAGCTTCAATTTCGGTAGCTTCCGGCTTCAAACTAGGGTAGTGAATATCTTGCAAACTGTCCATCAGATTGACTTGATTCCACCACCAAAAGTTGCAGCTTTCAGAGGAGGTTCAGATGAACCTACAATGTAGTTCAAATGAGGAGATATTCTAGTCCACGCAAGTCAATCTTTACTTCTTCAGTTGCAGCTTCAGTTTCAACAGCTTCCGGCTTCACATGTGTGAGGGAGAAACCCTTTTCTACGTAGTAGAGAAGAGACTCTTTTCTGCGCAGTAGAGAGAGATGTGATGAGATGAGTGATTCCAAATGAGGAAAATTCCACATTTATTTATACACAACATTGGTGTTTGAATAGATGTGATTGTTGGGCTTCTGAGCCTACATGAGTTGTACGTCAGCTTGATAATAATTCCATAATCGAAATAAATTCATATCTCCATGAATACTTATCGAAACCGGATGATCTTTATATCAATCCTACACCTCTCGACGAGAGGAATCTAATAAAAATATTATCATCCATGAATAAGATGACCCACATGAATTTTTTCCCTAGTTCCCAATTTTAATACTCCCTCTCAACTAGGGAGAACTTCATCTACAATCTGTCTATCATTCATTACTATTTATCCATCACATGCACTGCCATGTACAGCCTGACCTGTGCCCTACTCTACTCTATTCTGCCTATTCTGCTTTGTCTTGTTCTGCCCTGTATTGATTTGTATGGCTCTGCTCTGTTATGCGTTGCTCTGCTTTGTTTTGTTCTGCTCTTCTTTTGTCCGAACTATGAAGAAGAAGAAATGATCAAGGATGTATCATACTGACTCAAAGTCAGTCTCAGAGTATGTACCATTGGTCCTAGACTAGTCTCAACCAACCCAAAGTTAGCGTCAAAGTGAGTACAACTCCACTGGTCCCAGACCAGTATCATCCTCCACTGACTCAAAGTCAGTCTCAGAGTGCGTACCACTGGTCCCAAACAAGTCTCAACCGACCCGAAGTCAGCTTCATAGTAAGCACCACTCCTACCACTGGTCTCAAACCAATATCGCAGTCTCAGAGAATGTACCACTGGTCCCAAACCAGTCTCAATCGACTCGAAGTCAGCATCATAGTATGTACCACTCTCACTAGTCCCAGACCAGTACTGCACTAACATGAGTTGTTAAAATTGGAAACTAGGGCCAAACGCCATGTGGGTCAGCTTATTTATGGTAGCTGATATTTTTATTGGATCCCTCTCATTGAGAGGTGTAGGATTGATCCTAAGATCATCCGATTCTGATAAGTATTTATGGAGATATTAATTCATTTTGATTATGTAATTATTATCAATCCGACCAGTACTTGTGTAGGCTCTAGAAGCCCAAACGTCATGTCTATTCAACCTATACATTTTTGGTATAAATAGATGAGGATCTGATGTCTTTTGAACACACATTCTTGAGTAGTCTCCTCCTCTCCACGCCTAGGTTTTTGGTGAAGAAGAGAGACACCATGAGTGATACGCTAGTCATCAAAGTGATGCCCTAGCTACTGTACGTTGCCCTAGTCGCAGAGATCTGGCCGCAGTGAAGGAGCCCTCATACACAGTCAAAAGAAAGGCCCTATCCGAGACTCTAACATGTTGATACCTTATACGCTATACTCTGAACATGGATTACATGCATAACATGATGCCCTAACCTACACCACAGTCATAAAAGGAACAGCCACAGTCAAAGGTGGTAGACGAGCCGCAATAAGCCGCAACAATACGCAGTCATGGGAAAATGCTCTCCACGCAGTTCAATGATGATACACTGGTCATGGGAAAATAAATTATACGTTGTTCATAAAAGACTATACGCTCATATGCTGGAAACCCTATACACTTCACGCAGTTCATAAAAGATCCTACATAGCTATGAAGAGCCATAGTCATATATGGAACGCAGTCTATACACACACAGCTGGAGCACTTAGCCGTTTTCCACTTGGTAGCCACATTGATATCTTGACACACTGTAACCGCAGTCATATATGGAACGCAATACATGCACAACTGGATCAAGAGCCACAGTCAAAAGTTATAGCCAGATATGAACGCAGTTCATGTGATGTCTTGACACGCTGTTCAGAAGCTATAGCTAGATATGAGGATATTTGGAATGAAGTATTAGGTGCAGTGGAACTCGATAACTGAAGATAGAATAGTAAGACAATCATGCCACAAAATAGATCTTGGTATTACAACTAACAATATTCAGACCTATTATTTAATAGTCTTGTGTCTCGATGTTATACACTCAATGGAAGCATAGATATGGTCCTAATCTCATGTTAGATAATCTTAGCATAAAGAAACTGCATGCTAATAGATAAGACAGCATGAGGATGCATGAGAGCATCATTACAGTCATTGAGGTGCAAATCCATGATTATTGAGAACAACTCAATAATTTCTGGAAGCAGCACTACATAATGAATGTGCAGCATGATAGAATCATGTAGCAGCACAACACATGGGCATCATGATGTATGAGGTCATGGGAAACATGATGTGTAGACATCACAATGATGATGAGCAGCATGATGGTGCTACACGGTCAGGTGCAGCAAATGGATGAGATGCAGAACGATGATAGGTGAAGGAGTCACCTTGGAGGATCAGCTGAAGCAGAATGTCTTCAACTGATCTCATCGTTATAGGAGATGATCTATGCTCATATCTAGATAAGTCAAAGTGTTGACTTCTATTGCAAATGTACTATCTCTCTCTCTCTCTTTCTCTGCTGAACTTTGAAGATAAAAGAAGATTTGATCAAAGGGTTTCCCCACCCATTGTGGGGTTTGTCCCTGGCTAGCGCCATATCTTGTGTCCTCTTGTCTTGGCTTGTCTTCTGTGATTTATATTTATGTTTTATCTGCAGTTTACTTTAATGCTGATGTGATTGCTAACTGTGAAAATTTAAATAAACTACTCTAGCATAGAACATACCTAAACTTAACATGGTATCAGAGCTGAGGTGAAGACATTGCCCAAGCAAGAGTGAAACAGAAATCACCAAAGACAGTTGGGACAAGACAAAAGGATCAATGGGTTCTTCACAATTCACTTAGGGTGAAGTCAAAGCAGAGCATATTATCAGAATGGAATAGTAGAACTTCTGATGGCATACCTAAAGATCACTTCATTGGGAAGTTCGGATCTAAGGGTGGATGGAAAGGTAGATGTCTTGGTTATGAATTCGGCCCTTATGCCAAGGAGTGTCTGAATGACAGAGATGCAGGTCATCAAAGACACGGCCAACTCTTCACGGAAGCAAGGAACCCAGGTAAGAAAAATCAAATATTTTTATCTTGTATTGGCCCTCTCCTTAAGATTCTTTGGGAATCTGGCATATTGATTGTAGTGCTTCAAGGCACTTCATCGGATAGAAGGGTTCACTCTCTAATTTGATAGAGATGGAAACAATCGTGGGATTACACTTGGAGCCGATGCCACCTATCCTGAAAAGGGAATGGAAGTCAAAGGTTTTATGGTGGCATTCATCAATGGAAAGGTACATGTTTGAAAATTGAATTTTCGAAGATGTTTTTGATTTTAGGGTTGTATCAAGTTGCAGGAAGTCCACTGGGAACCATGTCCATTTACACAGCACCGGAGGTCTGTGAGTCAGATGGTGACAGAGATGACTGAATTCAAAAAGAGCATGTAGGTACATGTCTGAGATATATCGAAGGAAATTCTTACAAGGGGAACATTCCCCCTCATGTAGCAGGTCCACAAGTCTGTAACAACCCGTGGAGTTTGAGATTGATGATCAGGAATCTCACGTATGCTGGTGGAAGAAAGCCCTCTATCGCTTGAAGCAAGACACTTTGAGCATAGTATGAGAGGATTAACAGCTGTCTGATGAAGGTGAGATTCACTAGGAGTGAAATCTATCCAAATCACCCGAAGGTTGATGATGATAGACCTCTCATACCAGCACCTATGTGTGATAGGTATAGACCCTCTCATTTGTGGAAGACAGAGGGAGTTGGATTCCAAACGTGGAAAGATAAACTGTAAGCTTGTGACTACCTCAAGGATCGTAAGTTATATGGTAGTGATGTCGGACCAGATTTGGGAATGCCTCTGAGTTTCATAAACTCATTCACATTGATGTTCTTGGTGAACCTCCGTCCGGACATATATTTTGCAGTTAGCATGGTGAGCTCATATTTGGTTGAGCCTCACTGGATTGGTGCCAAGAATCTTCTGAGATATCTTTAGGGCACAATCCCTCATGGATTGAGATACACTACCAGAAAGATGAAATTGCATTATTATTAGAATGTTGAATGGGCAAGCAGTGTGGAGGATCACTAGAGCACTTTTTAGTGCCGGTTCTCTTTGGATTCTACTTCGATGCAGGAAGCAGAAGTCGGTCACCATAATCACTGCCAAGACCGAATACATGGCTATGAGTATGATCTCGTATGAAGCTGCATGGTTGCGGAAGCTATTAAGTGAGTTTTTTTTCTCTGTAACAACCAAAGGTGGGATTCGATTATTGAGGAATCCCATATTTGACAATTGCTCCAGCTGACAGACATTAGATACTGCCTTATCTGGGATATGGAAATTCGATGAGCAAGGAGGCTCCATCACACTTAGATGATGTACAGGTCGCTAAAGCCCTAGGGGGAAAGATCAAATGTGTGATTTTCCCGAACAACTTGGAGTTGTCGAGAGACCTTTGTAAAAGGGTCTTGCATGTTGCATACATTGAGCTCTGGGAGCTCTCGGGGGGCTTGCGGTTCTTACTGGAGCAACATACGACCACAGGGTGACTCACCCTCCCCTGGTGGTGTGTAATGGAACAAAATGATTCGCTCTCTTGTGAGATGATCCTCTCTCTTGTGGAATAGGATGATTCGCTCTCCTGTGTAGCAGGATGATTAGTTCTCATATGAGGCCTGTATTGATGTGTTCTCTATGGCGATTGTAGCAGGATTGATGTGTTCTCGTGTGAGGCCTAGATTGATGTGTTCTCCATGGCGATTGTAGCAGGATTGATGTGTTCTCTTGTGAGTCCTGGATTGATGTGTTCTCCATGGCGATTGTAGCAGGATTGATGTGTTCTCCTGTGAGGACAGGATTGATTAGTTCTCCTGTCAAGGCATCCTACCCATGCAGTCTGGGACTCATGGGAAGTACCTCTCATATGATCAATGAGCAGGGAAATGAAGTTAGGGACCATAGTAGTACCGATGGACGCATCGTTGTATCTACCATACTCCCTACATAGGATGACCTCCATTGATCTAGGATCAATGATACTGGTCTAGGACCACTGGTAGGATTTGTACCATACTATGATGCTAACTTCGGGTTGGTTGAGACTGGTCTGGGAATAGTGGTACATACTCTGAGACTGACTTTGTGTCAGTGCAGGACTGGTCTGGGACCAGTGAGAGTGGTACATACTATGACGCTTGACTTTGGGTCCGCTGAGACTGGTCCAGGACCAGTGATACCCTCTCTAAGCCTACAATACTGGTCTGGGACCAGTGGTACCCACTATGATGCTGAATTTGGGTCGGTTGAGACTGGTCTCGGACCAGTGGTACGCACTCTGAGACTAACTTCAGGTCAGTGGAGAATGTTATGCGACATTCTCGATCAATTCCTCTTCTTCATGGTTCAGCAGAACTAAGTTGAGTAGAGCAGAGTAGAGCATAGCAGAACAAAGCTGAGCTGAGCAGAGGTAAGCAGAACAGAGCTAGCAGAGCTATAGAGCAGTGATGACCAAAGCAGAGTTGAGCATAGCAGAGTTAGTAGAGCCAGCAGAGATGAGCTGAGCAGAGCTGAGCCAGCAGAGCTAAGCAGAGCAGAGCAGAGCTAGCAGAGCCAGCAGAACATAGCAGAACCAATAGAGCTGAGCATAGTTGGGCAGAGCAGTACAGGGAACTGATGGCAGAGATAGTATAGTTGGACTTATGGATCACCGAATGGAGTTCTCCCTAGTTGAGAGGGAGTGTTAAAATTGGCAACTAGGGCCAAACTCCATGTGGGTTAGCTTATTTATGGCATCTGATATTTTTATTGGATTCCTCTCATCACGAGGTGTAGGATTGATCCTAAGATCATCCGATTCTGATAATTATTTATGGAGATATGAATTTATTTTTATTATGTAATTATTATCAAGCCGACCAGCACTTGTATAGGCTCTAGAAGCCCAAATGTCATGTCTATTCAACCTATAAATTTTTGGTATAAATAGATGAGGATTTGATGTCTTTTGAACACACATTCTTGAGTAGTCTCCTCCTCTCCACGTCTGGGTTTTTGGTGAAGGAGAGAGATACCATGAGTGATACGTTGGTCATCAAAGTGATGCTCTAGCTGCTGTACGTTGCCCTAGCCGCAGAGATCTGGCCGCAGTGAAGGAGGCCTCATACGCAGTCAAAAGAAAGGCCCTATCCGAGACTCTAACATGTTGAGACCTTATACGCTATACTTTGAACATGGATTACATGCATAACATGATGCCCTAACCTAAGCCGCAGTCACAAAAGGAACAGTCGTAGTCAAAGGTGGTAGATGAGCCGCAGTGAGCCGCAACAATATGCAGTCATGGGAAAATGCTCTACACGAAGTTCAACGATGATACGCTAGTCATGGGAAATACATTATACGCTGTTCATAAAAGACTATATGCTCATACACTAGAAACCCTATACACTTCACGTAGTTCATAAAAGATCCTACGCAGCTATGAAGAGCCACAGTCATATATGGAACGCAGTCTATACACGCACAACTAGAGCACTTAGCCGTTGTCCACATGGTAGCCGCATTGATATCTTGACACATTGTAACTGCAGTCATATATGGAATGCAATACACGCACAGCTAGATCAAGAGCCGCAGTCAAAAGCTATAGCCAAATATGAATGCAGTTCATGTGATGTCTTGACACACTGTTCAGAAGCGATAGCCAAATATGAGGGTATCCGGAATGAAGTATTAGGTGTAGTCACACTTGGATAACTTAAGCGTATAGATAATCTCAACATTCCAGTATTGGGTTAATCTCGCATGAATAAGAGCAGTCTCTCAAATGGAGATAGAATAGTAAGACAGTCATGCCACAAAATTGATCTTGGTATTACAGCAAATAATATTTGGACATGTTATTTTATAGTCTTGTGTCTCAATGCTATACACTCAATGGAAGCATAGATATGGTCCTAATCTCATGTTAGATAATCTCAGCATAATGAGACTGCATGCTAATAGATAAGACAACATGAGGATGCATGAGAGAAGCATTACAGTCATTGAGGTGAAAATCCATGATGATTGAGAACAGCTCAATAATTTCTGGAAGCAGCACTACATAATGAATGGGCAACATGATAAAATCATGCAACAACACAATACATGGGCATCATGATGTATGAGGTCATGGACAACATGATGTGTGGACAGCATAGTGATCATGAGCAGCATGATGATACAGTATGATTGGCTACACAGTTAGGTGCAGCAAATGGACGAGATGTAGAACAATGATAGGTGAAGGAGTCACCTTGGAGGATCAGTTGAAGCAGAATGCCTTCAACTGATCTCATCATTATAGGAGATGATCTATGCTCAGATCTAGATAATTCAAAGTGTTGACTTCTGTTGCAAATGCACTATCTCTCTCTCTCTCTCTTTCTCCGCTGAACTTTGAAGATAAAAGAAGATTTGATCAAAGGGTTTCCCCACACATTGTGGGGTTTGTCCCTGGCTAGCGCCACATCTTGTGTCCTCTTGTCTTGGCTTGTCTTCTGCGATTTATATTTATGTTTTATCTGCAGTTTACTTTAATGCTGATGTGATTTCTAACTGTGAAAATTTAAATAACTACTCTAGCATAGAACATACCTAAACTTAACATGGTATCAGAGCTGAGGTGAAGACAATGCCCAAGCAAGAGTGAAACAGCAATCACCAAAGACAGGTGGGACAAGACAAAAGGATCAATGGGTTCTTCACAATTCACTTAAGGTGAAGTCGAAGTAGAGCATATTGGCATACCTAAAGATCACTTCATTGGGAAGTTTGGATCTAAGGGTGGATGGAAAGGTAGATGTCTTGGTTATGAGTTCAGCCCTTATGCCAAGGAGTGTCCGAATGACAGAGATGCAGGTCATCAAAGACACAGCCGACTCTTCACGGAAGCAAGGAACCCAAGTAAGAAGAATCAAATATTGTTATCTTGTATTGGCCCTCTCCTTAAGATTCTTTGGGAATCTGGAATATTGATTGTAGTGCTTCAAGGCACTTCATTGGATAGAAGGGTGCACTCTCTAATTTGATAGAGATGGAAACAATCGTGGGATTACACTTGGAGCCGATGCCACCTATCCTGAAAAGGGAATGGAATTCAAAGGTTTATGGTGGCATTCGTCAATGGAAAGGTACGTGTTTGAAAATTGAATTTTTGAAGATGTTTTTGAGTTCAGGTTTGTATCAAGTTGCAAGAAGTCCATTGGGAACCATGTCCATTGACACAGCACCAGAGGTCTGTGAGTCAGATGGTGACAGAGATGCCTAAATTCAAAAAGAGCATGTAGGTACATGTCTGAGATGTATCGAAGGAAAATCTTACAAGGGGACCATTCCCCCTCATGTAGCAGGTCCACAGCTCTGTAACAACCCGTGGAGTTTGAGATTGATGATCATGAATCTCACGTATGCTGGTGGAAGAAAGCCCTCTATGGCTTGAAGCAAGACACCCCGAGCATAGTATGAGAGGATCAACAGCTGTCTGATGAAGCTAAGATTCACTAGGAGTGAAATCTATCCAAATCACCCAAAGGTTGAGGATGATAGACCTCTCATACTGGCACCTATGTCTGACAGGTGTAGACCCTCTCATTTGTAGAAGACAAAGGGAGTTGGATTTCGAATGTGGAATGATAAAATGCAAGCATGTGACTACCTCGAGGATCATAAGTTATATGGTAGTGATGTCGGACCAAATTTGGGAATGCCTCTGAGTTTCATAAACTCATTTGCATTGATGTTCTTGGTGAACCTCCGTCTGGACATATGTTTTGCAGTTAGAATGGTGAGCTCATATTTGGTTGAGCCTCACTGCATTGGTGCCAAGAATCTTCTGAGATATCTTCAGGGCACAATCCCTCATGGATTGAGATACACTACCAGAAAGATGAAATTGTATTATTATTCGAATGTCGAATGGGCAGGTAGTGTGGAGGATCACTAGAGCAATTTTTAGTGATGGTTCTCTTTGGATTCTGCTTCGATGTAGGAAGCAGAAGTCAGTCACTATAAGCACGGCCAAGACCGAATACATATCTATGAGTATGATCTCGTATGAAGCTACGTGGTTGCGGAAGCTCTTAAGTGAGTTGTTTTTCTCTGTAACAACCAGAGGTGGGATTTGATTATTGAGGAATCCCATATTTGACAATTGCTCCAGCTGACAAACATTAGATATTGCCTTATCTGGGATATGGAAATTCAATGAGCAAGGAGGCTCCATCGCACTGAAATGATGTATAGGTCACTAAAGCCCTAGGGGGAAAGATCAAATTTGTGATTTTCCCGAACGACTTGGAGTCGTTGAGAGACCTTTGTAAAAGGGTCCTGCATGTTGCATACATTGAACTCTGGGAGCTCTCGAGGGGCTTGCGGTTCTTACTGGAGCAACATACGACCACAGGGTGACTCACCCTCCCCTGGTGGTGCACACTGGAACAAGATGATTCGCTCTCTTGTGAACAAGATGATTCGCTCTCTTATGGAACATGATGATTTGCTCTCCTGTGTAGTAGGATGATTAGTTCTCCTATGAGGCCTGGATTGATGTTTTCTCCATGGCGATTGTAGTAGAATTGATGTGTTCTCATGTGAGGCCTGGATTGATGTGTTCTCCATGGAGATTGTAGCAGGATTGATGTGTTCTCCTATGAGGCCTGGATTGATGTGTTCTCCATGGCGATTGTAGTAGGATTGATGTGTTCTCCTGTGAGGACAGGATTTATTAGTTCTCCTGTCGAGGCATCCTACCCATGCATTCTGGGACTCATGGGAAGTACCTCTCATTTGATCAATGAGGAGGGAAATGAAGTTAGGGGCCATATTAGTACTAATGGACGTATCGTTGTATCTACCGTACTCCCTACGCTAGGATGACCTCCATTGCTCTGGGATCAATGATACTGGTCTAGGACCAATGGTAGGAGTTGTACCATACTCTGACGTTGACTTCAAGTCGGTTGAGACTAGTCTGGGACCAGTGGTACATACTCTGAGATTGACTTTGTGTTAGTGCAGGACTACTCTGGGACAGGTGAGAGTGGTACATACTATGATGCTGACTTCGGGTCAGTTGAGACTGGTCTGGGACCAGTGATACCTCTCTAAGCCTGCGATACTGGTTTGGGACCAGTGGTAGGAGTGGTACCCACTATGACACTAAAATTGGGTTGGTTGAGATTGATCTAGGACCAGTGGTACACACTCTGAGACTAACTTCGGGTCAGTAGAGAATGTTATGAGAAATTCTCGATCAACTCCTCTTCTTCATGGTTCAGCAGAGCTAAGCTAAGCAGAGCATAGCATAGCATAGCAGAACAGAGTTGAGCTGAGCAGAGTTGAGCAAAGCAGAGCTAGCAGAGCCAGCAAAGCAGAGCAGAGCTACTAGAGCTAACAGAGCTGAGCAGAGCAGAGCTAGTAGAGCCAGCAGAGCTTAGTAGAGCAGAGCCAACGGAGCCAGCAGAGCTGAGTAGAGTAGAGCTGAGCAGAGTTGGGCAGAGCATAGTTGGGCAGAGTAGTGCAAGGCACTGATGGCAGAGATAGTACATTCAGACTTATGGATCACCAAATGGAGTTCTCCCTAGTTGAGAGGGAGTGTTAAAATTGGCAACTAGGGCCAAACTCCATGTGGGTCAACTTATTTATGGCAGCGGATATTTTTATTGGATCCCTCTCGTCGAGAGGTGTAGGATTGATCCTAAGATCATCCAATTCTGATAAGTATTTATGGAGATGTGAATTTATTTTGATTATGTAATTATTATCAAACCAACCAACACTTTTGTAGGCTCTAGAAGCCCAAACTTCATGTCTATTCAACCTACACATTTTTGGTATAAATAGATGAGGATTTGATGTCTTTTGAACACACATTCTTGAGTAGTCTCCTCCTCTCCACGTCTGGGTTTTTGGTAAAGGAGAGAGACACCATGAGTGATATGCTGGTCATCGAAGTGATGCCCTAGCTGCTGTACGTTTCCCTAGCTGTAGAGATCTGGCTGCAGTGAAGGAGGCCTCATACGCAGTCAAAAGAAAGGCCCTATCCGAGACTCTAACATGCTGAGACCCTATACGCTATACTCTGAACATGGATTACACGCATAACATGATGCCCTAACCTAAGCCGCAGTCACAAAAGGAACAGTCGTAGTCAAAGGTGGTAGATGAGCCGCAATAAACCGCAACAATACACAGACATGGGAAAATGATCTACACGCAGTTCAACAATGATACGCTAGTCATGAGAAAATACATTATATGTTGTTCATAAAAAAATATATGCTCATATGCTGGAAACCCTATACACTTCACACAGTTCATAAAAGATCCTATGTAGCTATGAAGAGCCACAATCATATATGGAATGTAGTCTATACACGCATAGCTGGAGCACTTAGCCGATGTCCACATGGTAGCCACATTGATATCTTGACACACTGTAACCACAGTCATATATGGAACGCAATACACGCACAGCTAGATCAAGAGCCACAGTCAAAAGCTACAGCTAGATATGAACGCAGTTCATGTGATGTCTTGACACGTTGTTCAGAAGCTACAACCAAATATGAGGGTACCCGGAATGAAGTATTAGGTGTAGTCACACTCGGATACTGAAGCGTATAGATAATCTCAGCATTCCAGTATTAGGTTAATCTCGCATGAATAAGAGCAGTCTTTCAGATGGAGATAGAACAGTAAGACATTCATGCCACAAAATTGATCTCGATATTACAGTAAAGAATATTTGGACCTGTTATTTAATAGTTTTGTGTCTCGATGCTATACACTCAATGGAAGCATAGATATGGTCCTAATCTCATGTTAGATAATCTCAACATAATGAGACTGCATTTTAATAGATAAGATAGAATTAGGATGCATAAGAGCAGCATTACAGTCATTGAGGTGCATATCCATGATGATTGAGAACACCTCAATAATTTTTGGAAGCAACACTACATAATGAATGGGAAGCATGATAGAATCATGCAGCAGCACAACACATGGGCATCATGATGTATGAGGTCATGGACAACATGATGTGTGGACAACGCAGTGATCATGAGCAGCATGATGATACAGCATGATGGTGCTACACGGTCAAGTGCAGCAAATGGACGAGATGTAGAACGATGATAGGTGAAGGAGTCACCTTGGAGGATCAGTTGAAGTAGAATGTCTTCTACTGATATCATCGTTATAGGAGATGATCTATGCCCAGATCTAGTTAAGTCAAAGTGTTGACTTTTGTTGCAAATCTACTCTCTCTCTCTCTCTCTCTCTCTCTCTCTCTCTCTCTCTCTCTCTTTCTGCTGAACTTTGAAGATAAAAGAGGATTTTATCAAAGGGTTTCCCCACACATTGTGGGGTTTTTCCTTGGCTAGCACCACATCTTGTGTCCTCTTGTCTTGGCTTGTCTTCTGAGATTTATATTTATGTTTTATCTACAGTTTACTTTAATGTTGATTTGATTGCTAACTGTGAAAATTTAAATAAACTGCTCTAGCATAGAACATACCTAAACTTAACAGTCTATGGTTGCAAAGCCCCATCACTTAGTTCACTTTCCCCACATGTGAGAATATTTTCTATGCTACCCAAAACATCAATATTTTATGACATGGAATACATGAAAATATTCGCTTCCATCATATTAGCATCAGGTTTACACCTTCATTTCAAGTTAATGATGTTAGTCTATATTTTTGCATGTCATAATCAAGTAAAGTGGGGTGTTGTATTCATTACAAGGTTTTCTAATCCTAGGGAAATGTGTCATTAAAAATATTTTACCTAACCCTACGTCTATGTAAATTTTTTCTTAGTGATTTGACCTATAGTAAAAAATCGGGTGGCAATGCAAAATGTTTTTAGAGCGTGGCACTACCAAATGTTTTCGTAGCATTTTTCAAAAAACTTTAAAACTCACTTTTTGACCTATTAATCAATCTTTTTTTAGCACTCAAGTGATAATTTATGAACTATTTGTCCTTATCCTGCAGGATATGACATTTTCCAGCAGTTTTTAGCCCAATTGAGTCGTTTAAGATCAAACCATAGCTTTCCCTGTTTTTCTTAAAACTGGCCTTTCCAGCAAACCCAAATTTGTTGTTTTCTAGTGCATAAAGGTTGATAATTGTCTTGTATTCCTTTGTTAGGGTATTTCAAGGTCATTAAATGTGTTTGCAGGTCTCAAGTATTGCAAAATGGGTCGATCTTGCCACATGAAGAGGTTTGAACCCAATGGCATGTTCTTCGAAGTGTACCCTGAAATGCTTGATATTTTCATAGATGCAGGTTGGGAACTAATATTTCAGAGTTTTAATGTGTATAACCTCAGCTGGTGCCATGATTTTATCTTCTCCTTCGATGGAAACACAGCTAGAATCAAGACAATGCAGTTCCCTATCACAGAGGAGTCTCTTGCTAAAGCAACAGGTTTGCCAGCAAAAGGTGAAAGATGGTTCAAGAAGTAGAGGTTGTTGAATGTGGATTTAAATTTCTTCCTTTATCAAAATAAAGATTGGAATGCAGGGGTTCTCCAAAGCAAACTGAAACCTCAATGGGTTTTTGGACTTAGAACTCTCCAGTTTTTCTTCACCTGTGAAGGTAGGTATTCCAAAGCTTACCTATATCACATGAGGTTTCTTTGTCACTTAGTAGGCTTTAGGAAAATAAATTTTCCATATTTCCTACATCAAAATTTGTTGAGAATGTGCACTAAGGTAAGGCAGAGACCTGAATTAAAAGGTCATGGTATTTTTCATCACATCCTCATTAAGATTTTATATACTCATTAGTTGAATAAGCAAGTAGAATAATTAAGGAAAATGAGGCAAAGGAACCCAAACCCACTTGTACCTAGAAGATAAAAAACAACCCAAAACAGAGTTCCTTCTCAAGTTGTAGCTCATGGTATCAAAGGAGAATCTAGCCAACACCAGGTTGAAAGACATGAGGAGGTCCCCATGACGATGCCATGAGCTGAAATTTATGAAGTGAGGACTAGAAGCCAAAGCAACCAACATAGAGTTATAGTAGAGGCGGAATAAACAAAACATAAAAAGTCAAAAAGAAAAAAGGGAAAACAGAAAGTTGAAACAGAGGATGAGGAAGCGAAGACAGAGGTTGGGGTTAAGGGAAAAAGGCCTCACACTCGTCCTACTAACAAACTAAGGTTGAATTTAAAAGCTAGAGTGAATCCTAAGTTCAAAGAAATAGTTACCATCATTGATGCAGAAGAAAAAATAGAGCAGACTTAAAAGAGTAGAAAAAAGATAGAGGAAAATAGAGTATGCTAAGAAAAGTTGATAAAGGTCCACAAAAATTTACCATAAGGATGATAAGGAGTCAAGATAATTTGGATATCCTTGCTCAATTTGCAAAAGACATAGGAAAGTGATCAGTTGACTTCAGGGGAAAAATATAGCATAAACCCTAATTTTGTTACAGTAAATCTTATTTTTGTTGCACCAAATGTTAAGGGATACTTAACATTTTGGTTTACTCTTGGTTGATCATCAAGCAGTAATTATTTTTTACTATACTGTGGTAAGATATCATGTATTTTTGTGGCTAAAGGGGCACAGGTCAACATGAGGAAAGTAAGAAGTGAAGAAGGAAGACAGTTGTACAGTTTTGGCATCATTTCCAAGTTCATGAATAAGTAAGCTATAAGGAGGGAACATGAGTTTAGCTTCAGAGATAAATCCTGTAATGCAGCAAACCGTTCTATATCCTATGTTGCAACATATACCTTGCTATTCTTCCAGGATACTAGCAGCAGGAACGTATAACAACCTTGTGCTCTATTTTGACTAGGGATTATGTACCAAATTAGGAATCTGAATAGCGAAGATGATAGAGATTTTCTGATTTTTGTTAATTAAACTTCAAATATTATGTAAATATGTTATAATTATTGCTACCATACTCCAATAAGATTATCTCTATTGTATTTTCTATATATTTCATCAAGAATATGAAGAAAGGGTTGGTTTCTCTTATATAAGAAATATATATATATATATTATATATAATATATATTATAATATTCTTTGTCATTGAATAATTTAATATTTCATTTGCCAAGATCAGCTGATTCTTACCAGTGATATAAAGATCCATGTGATATTTTGTTTTAGTATGTATGTTCTATGTGTTTTTCAATTTCTCCTTTAATAATCTCATAAATGCATTCCTTTTGAATGCTTGGAAAAGATAAATTACTTCAAAATTCATCTTTGTGTTGATGCTTTGAGTTAAGTTTTCAAAGGTTCCAATCTTGATCCTCTAAATCTACCATAGGTTTCACTATGTATGCCCTATTGTAGTGGTCTATGTTTCTTTTTCTTCATCAATATACAAAAAATGGAAATGGTCTAAGATCTGCTACCCACCTTGCTTTTATCAATCCTAATCAGACAACCATTGATCTTGGTAAACCTATCTAAACCCTAGTTATTTGACTCCATCACCCAATGAGCTATTGATTTCAGGCCCAACCAAAGCCAATACCAACACAACCCATCTAAAGATTTAGCCATAGTGTAAAGGTCAAAGAGATCTCTCTCTAGATTGATGGGGCTAGCCTTCAATCTACAAGTTGGAGTGAAAAGGTTACCTTGGGGATTTCTCTCCTACAGGCAAGAAAAAAATTCTAAGTGCTAACACATCCAATAATGATCTTAACTGACACTAGACGCCTTATTTTGGGAACACGATTAACTATAAATTTGACAACATAAAAACATTACCCTCGTTTAGTTTCGAGTTCATCTTATCAACACAACCATTGCAGGGCATCTAGAAACAAAAACCATATGGTGGATTTTCTCCTATAGGCACACAAGTTTTCCAATCAATGAAAGGGGTTACTAGATTTGTACTCGGGTTACAAGATATAGAACCATTCTTAGCAAAACCAATTCTAATGCTACTAGCTTATCAAAAATAAGGAAAACCATTAAAATTAACAACTTAATACCTTATGAGTTTTTTTTAGTGCTTATCTTGAGAAGCATGAGTAAATGTGTTAAAAGGAATGGTAAGAAGATGAAACGAGGGAGTAAAAAGGGTTAAAAGTGGAACTTTTTATTGATAAATCTAGGGCATCAGCATTAGGTGATTTCTCTTCAATTAGTGATTATTTGTGAATTCCTTTTACTTGTTTATATTAGGATCTTTTTCATTAGATTATTAATGTTATTCTTCATAAAACACTAACCAATGCATGAAAATAAATAGACAAGAGACACAACATGTAGGTTACGAGCCAGGGACAAAACCTCTCACTCTTTGAGAGGAAAACCTGCACAAATTCTTCTTATAGAGATTTCAATTGATGAATACCAAGACCAAGAACCTTGACCTATTAGCCAATCCAAGACCAAGACATTAATTCTTTGTTCTTCATCTTGACTCCTCTTCCTCTTTGACCTTTTCATGCTAAGTTCATTGCTTCAACGAACTATAGATATACTAGTCATAGCACTGAAGCATGTCAAGATACTATCACCCAAAATGTGACCTCTGCAACAGCACCAAAACACGTAACTCATGATATCTGAACTGATATACCTAGGAAATACTTCATTGACCTATAATTATTCCTTGTTGTCCCTTCGTTGTCCTGTCCGAATTTACTTCACTGTTCTAGAGATCTAAACCTCTCTTTGTTCAGCCCATTCAAAATTCTGACTATGATTTCCCACCGAATTCAAAGATCCGAACTTGAATTGTCTGCTACCCATCTGAGACCACAGAGATATCTACCATCCGAGACCATAGAGATATCTGCAAAATTCTCTTTGTAATTCATCATCAAAACCTCAAATAATATGAACTTTTTTATGTCCATACTCCATTACCGAAACTTCAGAAAAAGTCTGAACTTGTCTTCTATTTCTGCCATCTGAAATCATAGAGGTATGTCAAGACTTCACTGTTGAAAATGTGAAGTATGATCATGCCTATATATAGTAGTTTTCCTCTATAAATAAGCCGACATGACATCTCGAATAGATGCGTCTCCATAAGGGATGAGCCGACATTAGTTTCTACATATTCTTAAGGCCGACATGAAGAGGAGAGTTTTTTTGTCATTGGAGGGCTTCTAGACAATCCTATTGACTCAAATACTTTTGAAAAATACCCAAGAAGGGTTCTTCATACATGAAATAGACTCTTTGAATTTGAATGACCAATCCTAAGGCTCCCAATGGGAGCCATATGAAATAAAATCACTAGCTCATGAAACCCATGAAGCAAGGCTTGCAATAATAATCTTATTTTCTTCAATCCATCATTTACAAAAGTCACAATTACATGTCATTATGAGGACCGAACCTAGTTACACTTTTCAATTCTCCCTCTTAACTATCGAGGTATTCATAATAGTACTTGGTCATTCTCAATCTGAATAATTGTTCATAAGAAGAATCAGATAGGTAACCCATCTATCTAGTATCATATCAACCAACATTGTCACATAGAAAGGCCTTGCCTAACAGCTTTATCGACATGATTAGAACACAATGTTGGCGAGACCAATGATTCATAGACACCACAATAATTGTCTATCAAGGTACATACTCCACTAGGGTGTTCACAATGTATTACCCTTTTTGGACAATTCTTATCTTGGATAGTTGGTCCTCAAACAATATCGGTCCACGACTGCTCTTATCTTGGATTCCCTATCTCATCCTCAAAGAATATCAGATGCCAAATGATTACCCAATCCTCCATTCTATCTTCCCATGTGGATACCATAATGATATGTCTATCTCTCCCTCTCAATTAGGGAGGAAATATCACTTCCAATAATGGAATGTACTCATTCCTACAAAAGGAATGTACCTAAGCTTCCTCTTGGCTTAGGAATTTCCAATTTTCTTTTATTTGGTCCTGTTGGAAGTCATCCATAGTTCTTCCCATTGGTAGTCCTCCATAAGCCTCAAAAATAAGAAATGAACACTTAAATCAAAATTACCTTTGTGATGGTATTTCATCATGACATCTTCCTGTAGGTATCAAAATCCTACATACATGTTGACACATCTCCCAAATATATCCATAATCAAGGGTCTGCATCTTTTTTAGACCATCAGAGTCTTTATATCTTTCCAGGAGATTTCTTAGTCAAATCTTCTTAGACTTTCAAATGTTGATTGCCTTTACCATGGTTTCATATCTCATGATCTCTTCCTTCCTTTCACATATTTCATTCCTAGGAGCTTCTAATTAGAGTTCTTCAATTTGTCAACCACCTCATACTATATATGAGGACATATTATGTTGATTTCATCTAGTGTGACCTATGCCTTCTTGCATCCTTTCAGAGGAGGAGATCATTTTCCTTTGATCATGCTTCTCAATATAGAAGTATTGGTCCATGTTACCTACAACCATACAACATGACATTATAGTATTGAATACAAGCATACATACCTCATTTATCTTTAGGTCATCTAGGTTTATTTCAGCAGCTTCCTTGATTGAAAAGATCTTCAACCCCTTGATCTGCTTCATCTCTTATGTCATCATGTCATCATCCCATCATCCCATGAAATCCACAAGTTGAAATTCCTGATGAAACACTTGCTTCCTCTCTAGATCATTAAACCCTCTGATGAGGATTCCATCAGAGAATCTTGGGGATATTGTATATCCCTATCTAGAGGATGTTTCCTTTTTGACTTGATGTATGATGAGCCTTGTCCTTGAGGACTTCCTTCATTTCCTAAGTTTGTAATGAGGTTCCCAAGAGTTATATCCTTCATATTTGATTGTCATGAATTGTGTTCCATCTGTCCTTCATGATTCCCTATGGTGATGTCACGAGTTCTTGATTTTAATGCTTTCATGATACCACGATGCATATCATTATTTATTATAGCCATATCCTATCAGATTTAGGAGCTATGACAATAAATTTTGTGAGGGATACTATCTCTTACTTCCTCTTTTCTTGGACTTCTTCTCTTTGATTCCTCTTCTTTGGTGATATGAGCTTCTTCTCTTCCTCTTTCGATATTGTCTCTTTAGGAAAATATTTCCTGTAATCTCCATAGCTTTCTTCTCTTTTCTTTTCTAAGGAACAACCATTTTTTTTATAAAATTCCCTTCCCTTCCTGCAAATGTTTGATTCCTTTCCTTCAACACTTTTTCCCTCCAACTGTCTTCTTCTATCTTGCATAGAAACCACAAGTTGTCGAATGAGGTAACTTTCTTATCCCCATGGATATTTGTTACCTTGTTCATCAGTAAGTTCATTTTAGAGAAATCATGATTATCTTCTTATCATCTCTCCCAGACCTCGCAGTTGAGATCTTATGAAGATATCCCTTTATCCTTTTGTTGTAGTGGCTACAACCACCCTCCAAAATTTTTCCTATGCTTTGTTTTGGATGCTCCCTCCTAGAATCATCGCAACTTATCTTGCACTAATCTAGCTACTTGTGCTTTTATTGAGCTCTATCTTTTTCATTTTGGCATGCGTTTTCTTACTTTCTTTATTGTCTGACTCACAAGCCGATCCCTTGACTTGGTTAAAACCCGGTTCTAGGCTTGCCTTAGTGAACTACGTAATCCTTGAGGGCAACCAACCTTACTCTTGGAAATTACGTAGTCTAAGCCAGCAGTGAGCCTTCACCTCTAGAATTGCGTAGAGCTCACTGACAGCTAGCCTTCGGCTAGGAAACTACGCAGAGCCTGATAGGTAGCCCAGGGCCACTTAGCCCAGAAATTGCGCAGAAGCTTTCCCTTAGCAGTTTCTCGATGCATGAGTTAGTGATTTGCCCAGTTCTCTCCAGAACTACACAATCTCTCCAGCCAATGCATGGCATTTTTTCCCAAAAAAGAAAAATTAAAAGTGAAAAAGCATCCCTAAAAATAGGGATCTATTTTTAGCAGCCAAAGGTGGCATTTGAGTTATTTTTAGAAATTGTCGCCAAGTGTCGTTTTTTTCCCTAGATTTTTGGCCTCTGCATCATAAACCCTAAATTGACCAAATTCATTTAATGGATGTTACCAAAGTTCATTTTCACATTCAATCTTGGAGCTCTAATATTCTCAAGGAGATCTAGGAACCTTCGGCATAGTTGTCACAACTTTTCAAAGTAAGTCTTGCTTTTCTAGTCTTTTGTTGCTTTTTCTATAGCTTTTGTGTGCTTGGCTTATAAGAGTGTTGTTTTGCCTGTTTTATTGAACGACTGTTTGCATTTTGATTTTTTTTAGCTTGTAGAAGTGTTGTTTTAAGTTTTGCATTGTCTTTCCCAAGTGTCGCATGCTTTACCCAGTTTTTGCACTAACAGTCGTCGTTGCAGGGACTCTATCCACATGCTTCATTGTTCTTCAATTTGATTGATTCCCACACTCTTTTTATTTGCATGCATCATCATTCACTCAAATATGCACCCATCATCATTCCCTTCTTCATATATGATCATTTTCATGATCCCATTGGGAAGATCTGGGCTTCCTTGGCCTGAATCTTGCTCTTCCCTGGCATGCACTACACATTTTTAGATCTCAAGGCTCTACCTTGGCTCCAGGAATTACACAGAGGCTTCCAAGGCCTATCTCTAATTGTGCACTATGTAATTCCAAGAGCTAGTTTTGAGCCTGACCACTGGGATTGCGCAACGCACAATCCCACCTGGCCTAAGCATGCCTAAGCAGCACATTGTGCAGTTCCAGTCAGTAGGACCTCCCCACTGGTAGCTGGGATTGTGCAATGTGCAGAACAAGTTGGCAATCAGTCACCTCAGAGAGCCCAGATTGCGTAATTCTTCCCAGTAGTTGCCTAGTTTTTTGTTTGGTTTTTTCTTGAAGATATTTTAGTTTCAAGCTAATATTGGCATGCCATGAGTGTCCTCTTTGTCTCTAGGTACAATAGTTGTTGAGAAACTCTCCAACAATTATAGGTAACATGACTTCCAAGAGAGTTGCATCAAAGGATATTGTCGAGAGTAGCATTAGGGAAGCAATTGAGTAGGTGTCAGTGAATTTTCTAGTTTAGCTAGACACTCAGTTGTTCATTGAGAAGGGCATGAAGTTAACATGGCAGGAAATCAAGGATATATTTGTAGGGGACTTCAAGAAAGATCTAGAATATCAACAGGTGTATGCCAATATCAACCGGTCATCCTTCATAGGGTTGCATGCAGGTACTGTGCCTTCCCTTGTGCGTACATCATCCACTAGATTGTCTCACACATAGATCCCGAGACTATGACATTGAGCAGTGCTCATGGGATACATCTTGCCACCTTCAAGACAGAGAATTATCATTAGATGTATCACTTACCTTAGTCGTTGAACTCCATGGATACACTTTTCTATGCCACCCACAGCTTTGAAAACACCAAAGATATTATAAAGCGTTGAGAGAAAGAGCCATCAAATTTCAGATCAACACCCAATCATGTTTACAAAACCAAGTCACTTAGAAAGGCCTACTAGCTCTTGATCATATTTGCAAGTCGATTATACAGTCAAGAGAGCACGAAGACCTTTCCGAAGAATTGGGTGGTTGTGTTGGACCCATTGGGGAATGAAGGAAGGTCATTCAACTGGTCAGAACTGTTGGTTCATTAGTTGAAATTCCATGTGACTAATGCCTAGAATCCACCCAAGGATGAGCAAGAGAGATTCTACATGCCTGCGTATTTATTTGATGCAATCTGTGCGCAACATCAATTTTCTAGCTTGGGTTGGACATAGACACCATAAGATAATGTTGTCAATATTTATTGCAAGTTTCTTTTTTAGTGCAGCTACCGAGGATTTATGGTGAGGCTAGCTGACCATTTCATTATCCCAGTGTACAAGTTGATCTTTGAGGAGGATCCACCTTGCATGTCCCAAGAAGTGATGGAGGCAATATTTAACATTGAAAATTGGTATGCCTCACCCGATGGCACCTTCATCAAGATGTTTGGTGGAGAGAATCCTCTGCATGTTTTACCAAGGTATGCCATGGACAAGTTGGTCATGCAAGAGGTTGCATATCACATCTCCATAGGGCTATTAGCAGGGCTGCATAGGAGGAAGAAGGCACCATGGCTTGCTCTTCCTTTGTGGATTGGATTGTACGAGATTAAGAGCTTGAAAAATGCAGATGTCAAAGCTAAGGAGATAGTGAAGTTTGAGTTTGACACCAAAGACTTCAATCCATATGATCCCCACGATATATGCAAGAACCACTATGTGAAGGTGTACTATGCATGGATCCACAGGACATGTCATTAGGAAAAGGAGGACCCTCAGAGGTATTGTTACAACTACTCCAAGATCAATGAACCAATTAGTATAACCACAGCATGAAAATTTTCTCTACAGACAACAACAACGTAGGAAGCAACAACAACAACAACAATAAGCAGCAAACCAGCACGGGACAAGGGTAAGAACACGATTTTAAAGAACCCAGAGGTTGATCAAAGCTACAAGTTCAAAGAAGATCTTCTCATTGAGAAAGTAGCTTTGGCAGTGGAGGTAAAGAGGCAACAACACATAAAGAGAGTATAGTGAAGGAAGGGAGAAAAGAAAAAGTTGGAGGAAATAGAAAGGAAGTTGCGGGAAATAGAGAAGAAGTTGAAGGAAAAACTGTAGGAATTTACAGGGTAAGTTCCTCAGACAGAACACCAAAAGGACACCGCTCACAAACAGATCACAGATCAATACACCAGTATTTTGACGTGGTTAAAACCCTCAGAGAGGGAAACAGTCCACGGCCTGCGCCAACGTGGCTACTACAGGCAATTTATTAATAAAAGAATGAAAATTTAAATAAGCTTCTCTCATGCACGGTTAACCTACAAATGACCCTCCATGCGCTTTAAATAGAATTCATGGACCAATCGGGTGTCAAGCCACGGATCAAGTGTCGGTAATACCGAGGAGAGAATGAACCGTCGGATCACTACATATCGTGACCGTCGGATTGTAAGTTACAAAATGTACAACGGTAAAGAAACACACTTTACCTAACTCTATACCTAACTCTAAACTAGACCAAGTTGAACTTAACTATTCCTATGTGTCGGAATATCCTAACATCCCCCCTTAAGAACAACTTGGGATAGGATTGAAGGATTTACAAATATGACACAATAGGAGAAGGAAGGAGCAACTAGAGCCTATCCCCCCTTAGTGACAACTTCCTGAACTCCAAGCATATATCGAAGTTTAGTGAACTTCGCCTCTGTGAGAGCCTTTGTGAAGATGTCTGCAACCTGATCATCTGTTGAACAATATTGCACTTCAAGAACATGGTCATGAATGAGCTTTCTGATGAAGTGCATGTGAAGTTCAATGTGTTTGCTGCGCTAATGCTGAACTGGATCTTTGCAAAGCTGAATGGCACTTTGATTATCAAACCAAAGTGTAGTCGGATGCTGCTGCTCAAAGCCCAATTCTGATAGGATCTGACGAAGCCACAAGGCTTCCTTACTAGCTTCCACGGCACCACGATACTCTGCTTCTGCTGACGAAAGAGAAATGGCAGCCTGTTTCTTACAAGCCCATGTAATAGGTCCTGAACAAAGAGTGAAGACATAACCGGCAGTAGACTTCCGATCATCAGGGTCACCAGCCCAATCAGAATCAGTGAAACCAACTAATAGAGGAGCTGCTTTGGCACTGTAATGAATCCCAAACTGTACTGTACCTCGAACATAACGAAGTATTCTTTTAGCTGCTTTCCAATGACTTTCACGGGGGTTTTGCATAAAACGAGCAACAAGGCCAACAGCAAAGGAAAGGTCAGGACGAGTATGGTTAAATACAAGAGTTTTCCTACAAGCTGACGGTATAAGGTAGCATCAACTTCAGGAGAAGTACAAGAGACTGAAAGTTTGACTCCAGACTGAAAGGGAGAAGGAGCTGGCTTACAATCTTCCATGTGAAAATGACGAAGAATATCACAAGCATACTTGGACTGGGAAAGGGAAATACCCTCCTTGGATTGCAAGACTTGAAGACCGAGAAAATAGTGTAAGTGTCCTAAGTCTGTCATTTCAAATTTCTTTTAAGGCTGGACTTCACATGGTTTATAAGGATGGGATCACTACCAGTAAGAATAAGATCATCAACATAAAGAACAAGGATGAAAAGAGAGTTGCCCACTTTCTTGGTGTAGACAGTATTGTCAGAATAACACCTAGAAAAGCCAGATTCTAAAAGAAAGCTATCCATTTTGGCATACCAAGCCCAAGGAGCTTGCTTGAGACCATAAAGAGATTTCTTAAGTCGACATACAAGGCTGGAGTCTGTTTGGATGAAGCCAATGGGTTGGTCCATATAGATTTCTTCATGCAAGTCCCCATGCAAGAAGGCAGATTTAACATCCATCTGATGGACTTCCCATTTTAAAGAGGCAGCAAGGGAAAGAACAAGGCGGATAGAGTTCATTTTGGCAACAGGGGAGAAGGTTTCAGTGTAGTCAATGCCTTCAACCTGTGAAAAGCCCTTAGCAACAAGACGAGCTTTATGTTTATCAACTTCCCCATCTGGTCCATACTTGGTTCTGTAAACCCATTTAAATCTAACAAGTTTGCATCCCTTTGGTAGAGGAACAAGATCCATGTATCATTTGCCAACAATGAATGATATTCCTCATTCATAGCTACTTCCCAATGTGGATGGCCTGAAGCTTCTGCAAAAGTGTCAGGATCATGATTTACTGGAGCTTGAGCCAGTAAAGAAGAGGCTCTTTCAAACTGAGAACGTGTACGTCGCTGATCTGTAGGATCACCGGAAAGATCACCTGCTGCATCCCGAGTAGCACAGACCCATCTTGGAAGTTGAGGATCCTGAGAAGGTGGGGGAGGATTTTCATCCTCACTTTCATCATCTGAAGAAGATTTTTTTTCAAAAGTAGAAGAGATAGGAAGAGGTGGCACATCCGCCAGACTAGGCTCGCAGGCCGATTTATTTTCATCAAATTTTACATCTCTTCTAATGATAACATTTTTGGACTTAAATGGAAT
>APFE030506521.1:226559-248650 GCA_000404065.3 Pinus taeda
ACTGCTGATGACAAACCCTGGAAATTAGGGAACATGTTTCCCTGTTTTTTAGGTTTAGATCCTTGAAAATTGCAGAGACTTTATCTCTTCATCCATGACACATTTTACGAAACTGAAGGAGGTTTTTGTAGCCCATGTTTTCTAGAACAAAAACCTCTCCTGTTTTTTTAAAACATTCCTCCAGCTGTTCAGAATCTGTCCTTGAAAAACACGTGGCAAACAGGAAAAAATCCGTTTTCTGAAAGTAGGGTCTCAATGAAAGCTTAGTATATCCCAACTGAAAACACTTATGAAGAAATTGAGATAGGTTATTGTAGTAGGAGAGTTTATGAAGATAAACCTCCTTCAGAATTCCAAAATACCCTTTCATGTTACCAGAACCTGATCTTGAAAAATACTGCTAAAACCAGAAGACAAAACTGCACCTACAGCAGTTTCGTAGCGCAACTTTAGTCACCCGTTTCTCCCATATCAGAATGAATTTGAAGAAAATAAAAGAGGTTTTTGTAGTGTAGCATGTTAGGAAGAAAAACCTCTTTCAGTTTGCAAAATGGAGTTCTCAGCGGCTCAGGAAAGCTTTTTATAAATTGACTAGTAAAAGTAGAAAACAGAGTTTTTCTGCTAAAACAGGCTGCTACAGGGGTTTCGTAGCGCGCTACGAAAACTCCTAGTTCAGTGATTTCGAAGCTAGTTTGAAAATTTCTCCAAAGTAATGTGAGATATGACTTCCAAACTCATGGTGAGGCTTCAAAGCTTAGAGACAAAGATTTTAGGGTGATAACAGACCCCAATAATTTTTCTTCCATTGAAGATTTTTTGTCCAAGTTCAAGACTCTTAGACTTCTCTTGGAAAGTGTTAAGGTTAAGAAAGAAGATGGTAGCCTTATCTATTCCATTCTTACAAAGTTAGAACCAGTCTACTCTATGTTTGTTTACACTTTCCATTCTACTAGAGAAGTCTTTATTTCTTAAGGACAAGCCTACAAGTCCCCTTCTTTTGATGTCTTTCGTGATTCTTTAATAAGAGAACAAGAAAAACTCTTATATCTTGGTGTTGTTAATACTAAAAACTCTTCTAAGAAAGCCTTAGTAGCCTAGTAGCAACCAAATTCAAAGAATCATAAGAAACAACATCCTAAAAAGAATAGTCCTAAACCAAACAAGGGTCCTACGCAATTTCAATCTCAAAATGAAAAATTAATTCAACAAAATGATAAGGAAAATAAAAACAAAGGGAAGAAGATTGATAGACATCGCAACTTTTGTGATAGTGATGGCCACTTAGAATCCAAATGCTTTAAAAAGATGGAAGCCTTGGAAGCAATGGTGAAGAAGCATAACATTCATTTGGAGCACTCTTCAACTTCAACTTCATCTTCAGGAATAGCACTTTTTGCATGTGGTTGTCAAGCATCTTGGTCTAGTTATGCACTAAATGTATCTTCTTCTTCTCATTCTCATGAGTGTCTCATTGATTATGGAGCTTCTTATCACATGATCAAAAACAAATCCATGTTTTCTTCTATAAATGATTGTAACACCAAAAATATTTATGTTGGTGATGATAGATCTCTTAGTGTTGTAGGGACTAGGACTATTCATCTAGACAATGGTCAATTTAATCATGTATTATGTGTTCCTACCTTATCCTGCAACCTTCTATCTATATATCAAATAACTTATTCAAGTGAAGGTAAAATTGTTGAATTTTCACCTCATGATGTTGTAATTAAGGGCCTAAGAGATCCTAAACAGATTTTAGCTACTAGCATTGTTGATGATTCTACAAGGTTGTATAAGTTTAACAAATTTGAGTCATCAACTTTTCCCTCGGTATTTTTTGCTCATAATGATGAAGTGAGCAAACTTTGGCATGATCGATTTGGTCACTTAAACTATCGCTCCCTTCAAAATCTATGTAAATAAAATATGGTGATAGGTCTTCCTATGGTATCTTGTAGAAATGGTGTTTGTTCTGGATTTCTACTCAAAAAACATCATCAAGATAGTTTTGAAAAACGTTCCTCTTGGCATGCCTCAACCCCTTTACAGCTTGTGCATAGTGATTTATGTGGTCCACTTCTAGTTGTTTCATTCTCTAGCTACAATTATTTCTTAACTTTCATTGATGATTTCTCCAGAGGCACTTGGGTATACTTCTTAAAACTCAAGAGTGAAGTTTTTAACATGTTCTTGGCCTTTAAGGCCATTGTTGAGAAACAATCTAGACATCAAATTCTTAAGCTAAGATCTGACAATGGCAGAGAATATGTTAACAACAAATTTATCAACTTTTGCACTAAGCATGGAATTCAATTGCAACATATTGTTCCATATACTCCACAAAAAAATGGTGTAGCTGAAAAGAAGAATCGCACCCTAAGGGAAATGGCTAATTGTTGTTGGTGCACTAAGATGACTATTTAAATAAATCTTAATTCCTACATTACATTATCAACCTAGGATTCGTCTGTTTATTTCAAGGATGTCAGCATTATCTGTGCAATAGAGGTCAAAGGTTGTTACATAAATAAATGAGTCTAATATTTCATCAAGTCGTTGCAAGAATGTATTAACAAATCCTTAATTCTCGAAGTACAATCAAAGACAATTCAAACCACAAAACTAAATCCAATTGTAATTGTTTTGCAAAGGAATGAATTTCAAGCAGATGCATCAAAAGAAACCATATCTAATGGGCTACTATCTTATCTAGTAAATGGAACATTAGGGGGTTTTTGAGGTATAAAATGGGCCTTGTTAGACACCTAATCCTCTAAGGGTTGGTGTGGAAGCTAAACAGCCAAAGGAGTCCAAGAGACCAGTTGGAATATGAATCCAAGGGTCACACCATGTACTATAAATGTATATCATTTGTTAATAATAAGTGGACTCTCCTGCTTATCTTTAATATTCTATTGTTGCCATGTGTGTGTTTGACATGGTATCAAAGCAAGCAATCTCCTGCCCTACTCAAGTGTGAACCACCTATTTTTGTGGCCTTTGTAAACCAATGCTCTCCTCCTGATTATGCCTTTCTGAGCATTTGTTAGAATAGAGGTTGTTACCTCTATTAGCTCTGTCATTACTCTGTTGTGAGTAGACCTGCCCTTACGACTGCAAAGAGGAATATTGCTAGACCTGTCCCTCTCTACCAATGCAATGCTCTAACACTCTCTGTTAGTTTCATGCTCCCACTCAGACCTGTTCCTGCAAACCAACAGAAGTTGTGCGCTCTTTCTTCATTCCTCGTTCAAATGTTACCTCTGCATTTTAACTGTGCAGTAATTCCGCCTGTTTTTCCACGTTCGCCTCCACTTACACCGTTGGCTCTCAAAAGGCGTTTTCTTTGAAATTTGAAGTCCAAGTCCATACTCTTGGTGCATTTTCTATGATTTTATTTGAAGTCCTGAGAAATGAATTAAAGCAGTTCTCATTCTCAAAATACACACCACTCCAATTGGAAGCTTCAGACTCACAAGAAAATAGACATGACCAGTGTATCATGATTTCAAGAAATCTATACTGGACTACTGGGGCCTAGATAATATGACATTCGTATATGATATTGATGAATCGTTGCCTATTTTGTGACCCTAGTTTAGCTTGCGATGGTTTTACAAGATTACGCCCATTTTTAGGGAGGCCTTGCAGATCCATTACTTGAACAGTTCGTTGCCTCGTTGCAATTTATGCTTGTTGGTATCATTCCTGATGCTTTCTTTTAGAAGCTTCAACCCTTATAGATATATCAACTGAAGATGTTGGCTTATTTCGAGGTGGAAGAGAAGCATCCCTTATTTGATTCTTCATTAGATCACTGCACCGACGGACATTGTCCCTAATTTCATTCCTCTTAGGCATTCCACTTTATTCTTAACACGAATAGAAGTGGCAGCTCCATCATTTGGAATACTAATTGAATGTCTATGATTAATATTCTTCTGCTTTTGAATATGTGACTTTGTGTCTCTCGTTGCCTTTATATCTCCTGGGGTTCCTTGTTTACCACTGATTGCACCTTCCCTTACAACATTGCTTCGTTGAATAGACTACTTTCCATTACTCGAAGGTGCCACTATGCAATGTTTTTCAAAATAAGCAGCATCTCCATCTTTGTCATGTCCATTGGTATTTCAAAGATTTCCATCCTCATCCATTCCATCAAAGAACTGATACATTTCTATTGATGTGGTGTAAGTTGTTAAAAAGGCACCCTCATCAACTGGAGGAGAAGGTAGACCATCATCATCTTTGAAAGCTTCTGGTGAAATTGAGTCTGGAGAGGTGCCCATAGTTGCCGCAGCAACATCATCAGTAGTATTTAACCATACATCCATAAGATCTTTCCAACCACTGATTAGTTGCTTTGCGATGGATTGAATTCTCGTTGAATTGTGTTTAATTAATCTATTCATTGTCCTCCCAATAGCAGTTTCCTTTAGAATGTCGACAGAAAGTTTCATTAACTCCAATATTCTCAATGACTCGTATCGCTAATTTTCTGACTCATCTGGGTTTGAAATAGTGTCTTTGATTCTATGAACTTCTTTGATGTGCAGCAATGCAAAAGTTGCATGGAACTACAGTTGAAGTCTAGCAATCGAGCTATAAAAAAATACTGAAACTAGACATGCTCTGGTGTGGAAAGTACTAAAAAAGGGAAAGAAAAGGGTGGCACTGTGGAGCTAAACCATATACAAAACCCTAGCAGCTGCCATGCTATTTTCTGGAAACCAAAACCAAAAAACTCATTGCTACAAAAATCATTCGAACTTGGCCATGTTTTCTGTGGTTGTTAAAGTCAGCCACATCAAATTTCTTTGATTTTGCAAGCCAAAGTGACAACGAGGGTGCTCTCACTGAAATCTTTGTGCCCATAGAAGGACACCCACAATCACTACTATTCGACGACCTGCCATGGCTGCGACTGGATTTTCTGGTCCTGTTGCTTGATGGCCAGAATAGCTTCACTACCTTGATTCCTTGTTACTTCAACTGTTGCATAAGAGTTTGGTGGGTTGTATGAAGGCAATGATTGTTTTGGCAATTAAAAGTAGTCTTTTGTGGAGGAAAGTTTAGTCATTTGTATTGTCAGAACATATTGCATTCTATATGCTAGTCATGAGTGAAATCTTATTCTTATGTAATGGATTGTGAATGCATTACAGTAATTGGTGCTTGTTGGTTGCACACGGGTCAATTGGTGCACATTTATAGAGGATATTGTTGTGTCTTTGTACTGTGAGTGGGTGTTACTTTTCCGCATTGGGTCATAGTTGTGATCAGTTTTTTTTTAAAAAGGTGTAATTTTGACAATGAAGAATATGGCTCAAATTACTGAAATATTAGAGTTCTTGAAAACTATGATACATTCCTCTGATCATGATACAATGAAAATTAGCGAGAACACTCTCTGTGATATTAAAACATGTCTAGAATATACACAGGAGAATGTGGAATTTTCGAAGCTTGAATCTCAGCTACAAGAAGAAGAATTACAACAATGGAGTCGTCATTTTGAACCTTTTTCTGTTCAAAACATTGAGACGTCAGCCCATCAGTAGCAAGTCAATAATGTTACATTTCATTCATATTTAGTACCCAATGAAGTAGCAATTGTACATGTAGATGCAGAAATTCAGTCTGCACTTCTCAAGTCGACCATCAGACCATGGGAAGAGCTTGTCCACAATAAGCACAGAACTAGCCTTGGATATGACAAGGACATGTCCTTTCATATTCCAGACTACTCCAAACCAATCCAATTTCAAAGAGCTAGATTTCTTCAAGATGGTTCATCTTCACCTGCTCCTCATGAAAGTTCACCTTCCGTTGCTCTAGATTCTGCCCCTCTTCCACAACAACAGATTGTGACATGCCAACACTGTGACCGAGTTGGCCATCTGAAAGATCACTGTTTTGATCTTCATCCATGTAAGCATTGTCATAAAATTAGTCATTCTTCAAATAGATGCTTCAGAAACAAACCTCTTGCAAGAACAAAGATTCATCTTGGATGGATCGCTTCTTGGCAATGGGCATCAATAGCTAAGAAGATATTTCAGTCATATGTCAGAACTTGTTCTAGAGCATTGAACAATCTTGCAGTTGAGTTTTCTCCATCATCTCACATTGTATATGACAGGGGGGAAATGATGGTCATCTACAAGCTTCAAAGCCACATCAAGCGAGCCTAAGCCACAACTTGTCATACCAGATTCAAAGTTGTAGCCAAAGACAAAGATTCCCTTGAGCATGTCTTCAGTTTGTGACACCTCTTCAAAGAATTGGGGACACTTCCTCTAGTAGAAGACTTCATCTTCTTGCCAGCTTTAAAAGAGTTCCACGAATTTCATCAAGCATTCCAGAGTTGTTGGTCATCCTTAAACCGTCACAGGTTGAGACCTCCCTTTTCAGGTTGAGGTTCTCACTTTTATGCAGGGCGAGACCTCCTTTTCATGGTTGAAGGTTTCCCTCTTCAAAAACATCAAGAGCACTTCCTCTAGAATAAGACTTGAGCTTCATGCCAAACTTGGAAGAGTTCTGGGAACTGCACTAAGCATTCCAGTGTTGGTGATCATCCTTAAACCATCACCCTATATACCAACATTTCAGAGAGCACATTCAGCCTAGTGTTGCCATACATTTTTACAAGTTTTGTATTATAGCTCTCTTTGGATTCAGAGGGGGAATGTTGGACACCTAATCCTCTAAGGGTTGGTGTGGAAGCAAAATAGCCAAAAGGAGTCCAAGAAACCACTTGGAATATGAATCCAAGGGTCACACCATGCACTATAAATGTATATCATTTGTTAATAATAAGTGGACTCTCCTGCTTATCTTTAATATTCTATTGTTGCCATGTGTGTGTTTGACAGGCCTCCCAAGGAAATTATAAAATAATAGTGGAAATAATAAAATAATATTAGATTGCATCATCAAATTTTCAAGGGAAAAAAGGAAAAACTATTTTTTCAACTCGTATTTTCAACTTATCTCCGTATAGGTTTACTCAAATTTCGAGCGAGAATACTCGTTGGATGCATAGTTTGATTCCTCATCTAAGGAGTACCCATGTTGCATGCTTTCTATGGACCCTACTACACGAAAAAAAGAGAAATACATGAAAAAATGTTAATGCAATCATGTTTTTCATGTATTTCTCATTTTTCGTGTAGCAGGCTCCATCGAACGTATGCAACATGGGTACTCCATGGATGACGAAATGATTTTTGCATCCAGTGAGTACTCCTACTTGAAATTTGAGTAAAACCTTAGGGAGATAAGTTGAAAATACGAGTTGAAAATTCGTTTTATTATTTTATTATTTTTTAAACTTTTTACTATTTTACTCCAAACATGGTGAATCATCCCCCAATCATCCCCCATGATTGACATCATCATCTTGAATCTTATTGGTTCCTATAAAGTGTATTTTGGTTGTACATTTTTCTTAGGAGGCCCATTTTAGACCTCAAATTTCCCCTAATAAGAATCACTACCGTAATAAACAATAAGTATCTACTTCAATCGTGAACATGAATCGAAAAGAACATCAATCAATCGTAATGCTCAACTTATTCTACGCAATTCATTAAAATAGCTGCATTAAAGCAACAGCGTAAAATATCTATTTCAAATGCAAATATAAAGAATAACTTGATTCTATAAAAGAACAATAATAAAGAATTGCAGGAAATAAGGAAAGAGTTATAACACAAAGGAGCAGTGAATCTTCTAGTGATCGGGCCCAAAGCCTCCAAAAGTTACTATTGATAAAGCTCAGAACATGATTAAGAAAAGATCTTTGTATTGCTCATTAATTGAAATAATAAAGGTATAGAATTATTGTAATGTCAAAATATGCTCTTGTTCAATACAAAGATACAAGAACGAGTAAGTGTCAAATTGTCTCGATCCTTTTCACCCATCAGTATCATATAGCCTAATGGAAAACTAATGGATGAAAGTGAATCTTGAGGATCGACAGATCCTCAGGATTTCATGGCTAAACGATTTGATTTTTGTTTGTTGAATTAGCATTCTTGTTCATATCTTTTGTTAGCTCGTACATCCAAGGAACGGTCTTCTCCTAGTTTGGCTTTTTCGTTCTATCAACTGAACAACAATTTTCCAATTCTGATTTCTTGTGCATAAAAGCAAGCAAAAGTTAGTCTTTTCATGCTAAAAACATACAATCTATCGATGATTAATTTTACCTAACTTTCGCAATCTTTTCTTCCAAATCCTTTCCAAGAATGAAGACAAATACATCAAAGAGAGTGATTTATTAAGTAATGTAAGGGTACAAACATATATTTTCTGTGACCCAACATACTCCCCTGCTTACCTTTTTGCATGTCTTCATGCAAGAAGATGATTAACATGTAATTGTGTTAAGGAATAAGCAGGATAGATCTCTTCTGGATATATCTGAAAATCATTTTTCTTTTTAAGCATTGCAAATGCTCGCCCTTCTTGGCATTCTACCAATTCATAGTCAAAATGGTATCCGTCAGGTGAATACCAAATAATAGGACTTCTATATCGGCAACCTATCCATGTAGGCCCATGCATAAGATAATATTGTTGAACTTAACCAAACGAGTAGTAGCAGCTTTGAAATTTATGTAACCAAACAACTCTCTGTTCTTGATGATGTTGGAGGAAGCCATCCATCTCTGTTTTGCATCAAGTAGGGTTTCTCTTTTAATATTTTGGAAATATTACACTCTAGATTTTATAGTATCTTTATGGAGTTGACCTAGAGAGGCCACAATATATGGTTGTTCCATAAATCGTTTGTGTTGTACAAAAAGGTGTGCAGGTTTTGTATGTTCTCTATTAATCCACAGATCTAATTCATGCTCCCTTTTCTGGAAAATGTTATATGCCTTAGCCCACTTAATATGATTACACGCAAAAGAAATGAAGGCTTGAAATTGAACATCTCCGATGAAGGGGCTAGGGTTAGCATCCCTTTCATCCTCCATAAAAAAATTCTGTAATTATAATTCACAGAGAAGACGCTTCACCTTTTCATTTTGCTCTTTGCAGCATTAAATAAAATCTGGGGTTGATTTAAATTCCACCGGATAGATTTGACCTCTAACATCAAATACCATTCAAGCAAAAACGATGCATAATTGGTAGCATGTGACCTACAAGACAAGGCATATAAATAAATGGAGAAAACAATTTTAATTTGCTCTATAAATTTTTGAAGCTAATTTTCTAGTTATTTTACTTTTTCTTGCTTAGCTCTGAGACTGCAAAAGTCTCATCCTCCGTTGCAGTCAGCTCATCAAACTTCTTCAATAAATCCTTATGAGTCTGCAGGGGTACCACTTCTCTTTGATACTGTTCTGGAGTATGTTGTAGTTCTACTAGTTCTTTCTGTAACTTTCGGATGGTAGCCTCCCTTACCAAAGAAGTGTACAAGGGTGTGTCCTCGGTTTGGAAAATTGTATCATAGGTTACCACCGAGTCAGTTTGAGCAATTGTTTCTGTTGTATTGATTAATTGATAATTTTCTGAGAAGTTTGTTTGAACGCAGCATCCTTCAGGTCCGCAAAGAAATTTGTCAGATTCTCTGTCGAACAAGTGCAAATGTCTTCAGTCTAGGTTCCAACGATTTTAGTATGATGTATTTCAGTTTGAATTCCAAATAAATTTATAGGGGTGTCTTTTATTTGTGTTTCGGTGGTCTAAAGGAGGTTTTCACTTTGAGTACAAATAGTTTTTTATTCTGCTTTGTTCCTGCGACCCTTGCTTGCTTCTTTCAACCACTTCCTCAAGTGTTTGATCTTTTTCCTCAATTTCCTATTCTCCTTTCACAATATATTCATCCTCGCACTATCTGCGTCCCTTGCCTCCTTAGTGATATGTTTGATTGGAGAAGAAACAATCGTATTTGTTTCAGGGTGAAAGAGGGGTTATATCGTTACTAGGCTCATGTTCCAATAAAATAGTATCTCTTGATTGAGTTTCTGACTCAGGGCTTCTCTCTATCTTAGTTTCAGGCTCAGGGCTTCTTCCTATAGAGAACATTTGCCCCCCTTTCTCCTGTGACTCCTCCATATCTCCATAAGATGGTAAAATTTTTGTATGACCAGAGCCCTCGAGAGAGGCAAACTGGCTAGGGGCACGGTCTTGATCATGTAAATGTTGAGATCGAGTTTCCTCTTCGAATATTGTCCCCAAGTTTTTCAAAATTTAGGCCACCTCTTCTTCGTCACCTTGTGGAAAAACATACTGCGCGCTTGCGAGGGGTGTATAAGACAGTCCTGTTTCCCCTGTCAATTTTGTAATGTTATGTTGTGCCCTTATCCTCTCAGAACATCTTTGTTTTGCAGGGTCAGAAGCTAAAGTAGAAGTTTTCCTTTTTCGTGCCCTCCTTGAGACTGTCGCCCCTAAGGTTTGATGTTCATTATCTGGTTCACCAACATTCTCCTCTATTTGGTCAACACTTGCTCTTGTCTATGCATTTCTTGGGTTTTCTTCCAATGAAGGTACAACAGGATTTACAAAATTGTCCCAGGTTAATTGCTATTGGGTTCGTTCTCGAGTGACAATGAGTTTAATTAGACCATGATGGCTAATTGTAACCTACGGGTTCTTGGCTTTTCTAAATTGGCTAGCAACATCATGCAGTAAAGAATTTTAAAAGAATGTCAAGTTAACTACAATCTTCTACCTAAATATTGCTAATAGCTTAAGGTGTCTAGATCGTACCACATCATGTCAACCATAGCAAGTGATATATTTATGAACAATTGTTGATAATTCTCGCCATGGCTCCTTCCAGGACGCGGTTTGAATAACTTTGCCTTTGCATATTAGCTCTTCACCTCGATCTTTGAATACTTCAACAACTTCTTTCATTTGTACATGCTTCTCAGTCCACTTTATGCCTTCTGTCGAGAATCCTGATGTTAGGTCCCTATACTACTAGTGTAACCCCTTATTGTTATTAGTACAACCCACTTATTATATTGATCTACCCATTTAGTGCCCATATTATTACTATTGTGCCCCATAGAAGCCCACTATTGTTATTATTGTGCCCTCACATTATTATTGTTATGTAGGCTCTGATTATGTTATGACCCCTTAGACTCCTATATATAGAGATGAGGTCTTTTCATTTGAATCATCCAAGAATTGTTCATTTATGTAATGTAAAGGAGGTTGCCCCCTCGAAGAGGCTGAATTCTAAGGCGTTGATCTATCTTTTCTATCTTTTCTTGAGCTGGTTTCATAACACCTGAGTTTTCGGCTATGACCACTTCGGAGACTGTTATGGCTTTTCCTTTCACGGTTTTGTTTCCATTCTATAAGTTCTGAAAAAATTCTAATGCAATATCACTATGAAATCCCTGCAACCTGACTAGGTATTGTATCCACCCGACGCGTTCGAGAATTGCTCGAGCTCATTCTGTTAATTGCAATAGTGTGGGCTCATTGCGAACGACATTGCCTCCCATGCTTGCTGTGCTCCTGTAACAATTCCACTATTTCACATGCAATATCCTTACTTCTATGGTTTTAGTGTTGAACAACAACTAATATGCCGCATGCAAGAATTTTAATCAGAGAAAGTGTTTTATATAAATGCAACAATAATGATCGGTCAATCAGAAAAAGCTTTTATAAATGCAACACTAATTCATCAGTCTAGTCAGCAAGTCATGGTGGAGTTAGATAATTATATCTTATCAAATCATTATAGCGCATAACCCTCCCCCTCCAATAAGAAAGGGCATCCTTCCCCTCAAAGTATGGGAAAAAGAAAAGTACACACGACAACGTTAATATGGCATGAAATGAGCGGCAAAGTCTGATAGGTGAAGTAATTAACAGTCATATGAGCGGTTAGATATGATCGAGAAAAAGAATAAAGCATGTAAATATTCATTATGAACATTAATTTTACCTTTTGTGATTGATAAAGCGAAATCTGAAATGGTACGAAAAGAATAATGATTGTTGGCATCAACTTATTGGACAGGGCTGAAGTGGTTCATTGAATGGATTTTCAAAGGTTATGCTAGTTTTTAGAAGTAAAAACACTATTCGATGGTAGTTTCTCCTCTTGAATTAATTAAATAGGAAGTACTAGCATACTGAAGAATTGGAAATATATAATACCACTCCAATACCATGCCAGAGCCATTGTTGCCAGCAGACGTCTATAGCCTCGACAGGGTTGCCACCTAAACCGAAAAAATGAGCTAATATCCTCAACTTATGACTTTTTTGTTATTATTGTTTACATGTTTCTACAAAGAGACCATTTTCCTGGCATGGTAACCAAATAACCACAATGCCATTCACCAAGGCAAAACAAAGTGAACAATTCGGCTCATGATGAGACCTCCTGTCCTTAAGACATATATAATGTCTTAAAGGACATTCCCCTGGTTTGGTAGCCAAAGTGGGAATGTCACTTGTGTTAAGTCCTTATGATCATGGTAGGTGAGCTCGTAATGAGACCTCCTATCCTCTTTGAGAACAATTTATCTTATTCCCACGTTTTTTTTATTATAAGTTGAGGGAGGCTCACTAACTCCTTAAGAGTCAGGGATGGTGTAAGAAGTAAAAGAATGCCTACAAAAGATATGCTTACTTTCCTTGTATATTGTCAAAAGGAACTTGCCATCTGAAAGTGTAAAAGGGAGAACCAGCAAGTTGTTGATATTGATGATGAATCAAGTTAAAAATACATTCAAAGGAAAGGCATATAGCAAGTTGTTTAATAGACGAACCATGTTAGATTTGAAATAAAGTTTATCAACAAATGGTTAAAAGAAATCATAATGTAATAAATATGAATGCTTTTTTCTTTTCGCAATAAAAATTTCTAGCCAAACAAAAGATTGTATATGTGGAACAAAAATTGGTCTATCGGAAAATATCAACAATTGTTTTGTTAGGAATGGAACAACAAATGTATTGTCGAGAATGGAACACCAAATGTGTTGTCGAGAATGGAACAGTAACTGTTCAATTGGAAACGGAACAACAAGTATACTGTCAGGAATAGAATAGCGATTTTTCTATCAGGAATGGAACAACAATTGTTCGATCGGGAACAAAATAGCAACTATTCTATCGAGAATGGAACATCAAATGTGTTTTTGGGAATGAAACAACAAATGTTCAATCTGGAACGGAACGGAAAATGTGATGTTCGAAATGGAACAACAATTGTTCAATCGGGAATGAAACGGAAACTGTTCTATTGAGAATGGAACAGAAAATGTGTTATTGGGAATGGAACAACAACTGTTCAATCGGGAATGGAACAGCAACTAATCTGTTGGGAACAGAACAACAAATGTTCTATCAAGAATGGAACAACAAATGTTCATTTTATTGAACAGCACTTGTCCGCTTAATCGAATAGCAATAGAACAACATCTGTATGTAAGAAAGTTGGTAAAAGGGAACATCAGCCGTTCTTTTGGAAAAGAAAAACAGTTGTCTGAAAAATGGAATAGCAGTTTTTCGTCCAAAAGGAACAGCGACTATAAACAACACATATTTCTAAAGAAAATTCACTCATTCACGCAGCAATGTTTACTCTATTCAATCATGCAAGTAAAAAAAAGAAAATGGACAAATTAATAAGCTATGCTCGCAAAAAATATATACATTATTTACAATTGAAAACAAGAAAAAATTCATGAAAGTAAAGATGTCGAGTCATCACCCCCTGCAACTAAAATTTGCATAGTGTGATCACTACGTACCTGTTGGCAAAAAGACTCTTTGGTGAGTGGCTTGTGATAAAAACGTAATCGGTGTCCGTTCACCCGAAAAGGAGAGCCAGACCCATCAATGGTAATTAGGGTTATAGTGCCATTGTTGCGTGCTTCATGAATCTCGTACAGGCCAAGCCACCTTGTCTGCAGTTTTCCTAGAAAGTCTTGAAACCTAGAATCATAGAGGAGCACCCAGTCTCCTTTCTAAAACACTCTCTTATTAATAAGGTTATCGTGCCACTTAGCCCTTTGATGTTGAATAATCATTGTGCATTGTAGAGAAAGTAGTTGTGCTTCATCTAATTCATTTAATTGTTGAAGTCGTTTCATTTGGGCCTCCATCATATCTAGTCCCACTTCCTAGGTTGTTATGAGAGTCTTTATTTCAAATTCGATAGGAAAAATTGGTACCTTATCAAATACAAGTTGGTACAGGGAATAACCAGTAGTATTTCGCCAGGTTGTGCGATAGACCCACAAGGCCTTTGGCAGTTTAGCAGCCCAGTCCCACCAGTGTGTTGAACTGTTTTAATTAAGATCGCCTCAAGGACCTTGTTGGTGCTTTCAACCTACCTGTCTGCCTGTGGATGATATGGAGAAGTGATTCTATGTGTTATATGATGGTTCTGTAGGGTGGTTGTAAGCTTATGTCCTATAAATTGTGGCCCTCCATTTGTTATCACTTCCCTGAGTAAACCATATCGCGTAAATAAATCAAACATAAAATTAATTACAATTTCTTTTTAGCCCTTGGCAAAGCTACACCTTCTACCCACTTTGTTACATAGTCTGTACCAACCAGTATGTAGGCTTTTTGATTTGATGGTGGATTGAATGGGCCAATGAAATTCAATGCCCAATGTTCAAAAGGCTTCATTACCAACTGCGATTGTAATGGCATCTCATCGGCTTGACCAGGACAGCCCATCCTCTGACAGCTATCATAGGCTTGAACATATTTTTTTGCATCTTTGAAAATAGTGGGCCAGTATTATCCTGTCCAAAGTATTTTATGTCCAGTCCTGCGATCTGCAAAATGTCTACCACAAGGCTCATTGTGGCACACTTTCAAAATGTCGTAGATCTCATCTATGTGAATACATCATCGTATCTGCATATCAAACCCTGTGTGGAAAAGATATCCATCGATCCAAGAAAATCGGGAATTGCATTGGACAATCAATGTCCTTTCATTAGCTGACATGTGCCTTGGTAGTTTTCCTACTGCTAGATAGTTCGTCAGGTCTTCCACAACAAACAAATGTTCGTCTAGAAAGTGGTCATCCACTAATGATGGATCGTTTATTTTGGGTACCCAAGACAGAAAATCCGCAACTGGATTTTCCTTCCCTGGTCGGTCCTTAATAGTAATGTCAAACTCCTGCAAAAGTAACAGCCAACGAGTCACCTGCCCATTAGTAACAGGTTTATTAGCTAAATATCTAATAGCGGAATGATTAGTATACAAAAAGAATGAATAGCCTGTTATATAATGTCTAAACTTGTTTATGACATAAACAACGGCTAAAATTTCCTTTTCTCTGACTGTATAATTAAGTTCAACAGAAGTGAGATTTTTGTTGATATAATAAATAGCATAGTGCTTTTGTCTTCTTCTTGTCTGAGAACAACGCCTATTATTGTGTCTGATGCATCTGTGGAAATATGGAAAGGTAGCTCCCAATTTGGTCCTCGTAATATTGGTGCAATTGAAATCAGCTTCTTCAAATCTGTGAAGGCAACGTCGCACTTATCAGACCAATTAAATTCGAGATTACCAATTAAGACATAAAAAGGTGCGGCAATTTTTGAAAAAAAATTCAATAAATCTGCGGTAAGACCCCACGTATCCAATGAAACTCCGTACCTCAGTCTGGGTGTTGGGTGTGGGTAGTGCAAGAATTACCTCTATTTTCGTCGGATCTACCTATATTCATGTCACAGAGATGTAGTGTCCAAAAACCACACCTTCAGTGATCATCATATGACATTTTACATTGCTCAAGCATAACCTGGTGGAAATGCATCGTTCGAGTACCTTTTCTAGATTTCACAAGCCCTGCTCAAAATCATTCCCATAGGGGGTAAAGTCGTCCATATAAATTTTGATTCCTTCGTTGATCACATCGGAGAAAATGCTCAATATTGCCCTCTGAAATGTGGCGGGAGCATTGCATAAACCAAAGGTTAAAAATATGTATGCAAACGTACCCCACAGGCAAGTAAACGTGGTTTTGTCTTGGTCTTCAGGGGCGATCTGGATCTGATTATAGCCACTGAAGCCATCAAGGAAGGAAAAAAAGTGTTTCCCTACTAAGGTTTCGAGAACTTGATCGATGAACAAAAGAGGAAAATGGTGCTTCTGGGTGGCCTTATTCAATTCCTTGTAGTCCATGCAGATTCTCAATTTCCCATTTTTCTTGGGAATGACCACCAATGGGGAGACCCACTGGCTATCTGAGATAGGCTAAATAAAATTTACATATAGCAACTTATGTAGTTCCTCTTTCACAATATCCCTGAGATGGGGATTCAACCTTCTCTAGCGCTGTCGAATGGTACGAGCATCCTTCTCGATGTAGATATGATGAGTACGTAGCTGGGGATCTATACCTTTCATTTTTTAGTATTCCTAGGCAAAAGCTTTTTTATATTTCTATAGCACTTGAATAACTCAATGTTGTTGGTGGCTCTCCAGGTTATCGTTAATGTTAAGCATTTTACCTGGTTCGATCTTGACCAATCTGCTATTATAAAAATTGGTCGTGGGTATAGGTTGATAATATGCATCCTTGGAGGGATATCCATGTGCCTCATTATCAAGAATGGCTTTAAATACTTGACATGTCGAGTTATTCATGAAAACTAGCCTATTAATGAAATTGTTAATCACATCGTCCTCTGTCTTATTATGGGAATGAGATTTTGGGGGTTAATCAAAATCCCATTTCCTTTAAAATCGATCCTGAGGCCTATGGGTTATGGTTCCATAAAGCCTATCGGAAGCATTCCCTTAGGCTCTAAGCCTTTAACCATGGACTTACGTTATACCCAAATCCATATAACATTATCGGTGCTTTTATGTCCTATCGGAAGCATACACATGGGCCTTAATCCTTAAGCCCCTTTTCCCATTCAACTATCGGGAGCTTTTAGTTAAGTGTTCAATCTTTAACTATTTGGCAACACAATACACGAGAAAACTATGTAAATCTCGTTCCGGTTCACATATACGAACTTCAAAAATAATACAACCGCCTCTATATATATCAGCTAGTCCGTTCCTTTTGTCGCTCCTCGGTGCTGCTCCACCTCTGACCTCTGATACCCAACTCCTCCGATCGTCAATTAGATTATCGGTGATATCGCCATCAATGTATCGTCCATGTTTCACCATTCCTTGGACTTCCTGATATGCGATCATCGATCGCATATAAACCGTCGATCTGAAGCCTCAATCCCAAGGTTGCGATTTAAATCACATTTCGCTATTGCTCTGTTACAAAGGTCGGTTCCGACATCGCCTGAGAGGCTTCGCTGATGCGATAAAGACCTGGACCGTTGATCTTAAGAGATCTAACGGTTATTGGGCATTCTGGTCCAATTTTCTCTTTAATTTGATTTTATCTACCATTTGAAGGAATACTGTGTTAAACACAGTTCCGCCACAGTCTATAAAACATGCATAATTACATTAATATCTCTGGATTGCCATCACACCTGATGGTTGATCAACATGCATAAAACCTAGCTTTAAATCATCAGCACATATGTACGAGACAGAGTTGAAAAGACACATATACACAGACACGCTGTAAACACAACACACATATATTTATTATAATAAACGCAGCATAATTACATCTAAGGCATTTCAGCCTTAGAACAGAGTTCTCCTCTGGCTACATTGTAAACACTCTAATTCACAATCTTTATCTATATCACTCTGTCTCTCCTCTTTTAACACTTGAACATGCAGATTCAACACACACACTTATATATATAAGGAAGCATTGTTGGATCGGATCACAGAAGGATCCGATCAATCCTCCAACAAAATCCCTTAAAGCTCTCATTACACGAATGCATGAATATACACATGGCAGATTACATTGATAATTCTCCTCGAGACTTTATCCATCCATCTTTAAATATGTTTTAAATCTTTTTTAAAACAGATTTTTCCCTGTTTTGCTCCCATGGTCCACGTCTTCCTCTTCCTTCGCTTTGGATTCCTCCCTTGTCTAAAGGTGTTGGATGCTCTTACATCGGACTCCCGAGGCACAAAAATTTATGACCTCCTGGTCATATGCTTCTCCTAGTCCTTAACAATTATACCCACTACATCCTTCAGTGGAACTGCCTTCATAGTCTTCTGTGAGCTGCAACCAAACCTCTGCAACAGCAAGTCCTCCCTGCTGCCACTTACCTCACCAAGCTCTCCTCTGGACTTGGTCTTTTGGCAAGCTCTATGGTTCTCTCCTCAAACCTTTTGCTTACTAACAATTCTATCCAACGCTTCTTTTGTTGGAATTGTTATCTCTAAGACAACTCTACCCACAATCGCAATTGTGGAGCTGCCTCAACAACTTCTACCCAACCACAGTTGGAAGTTGTTCTCAGCTTCTCTTGAGCACTCCTTGCTCTTAGGCTATTGCAATACTTCTCACCTTCTGTTGTCGTTCTTTGTGTGACAGTAAGACCATAATTCTTCATACTGTAAACCATTGTACCTCCTGCTCCTTCTCTCTAGAATCCTTTTTCACGCAGGAAAACTTTCCCTGCTCTAATACCAAATGATGGGAATGAGATTTTGGGGGTTAATCAAGATCCCATTTCCATTAAAAAATGATCCTGGGGCTTGTGGGTTATGGTTCCACAAAGCCTATCCAAAGCGTTCCCTTAGGCTCTAAGCCTTTAACCATGGACTTACATTATACCTGAATCCATATAACATTATCGGTGCTTTTATGTCCTATCGAAAGCATACACATGGGCCTTAATCCTTAAGCCCCTTTTCCCATTCAACTATCGGAAGCTTTTAGTTAAGCATTCAATCTTTAACTCTTCGGCAACACAATACACGGGAAAACTAGGTAAATCCCGTTCCGGTTCACATATACGAACTTCAAAAATAATACAACCACCTCTCTATATATCGGCGGGTCTGTTCCTTTTATCGCTCCTTAGCACTGCTCCACCGCTGGCCTCTGATACTCGACTCCTCTGATCGCCAATTAGATTATCGGCGATATCGCCATCGGCGTATCAGCCATGTTTCACCATTCCTAGGCCTTCCTAATTTTCAAGCCAAGCAGTAACTCCAAAAAGCAAAAATTGATTCGTGTTTCTTATTCCATCAAGTAGGTCTATTATATACATGAGGGAGAGACTGTTCAATTCATCTCCCGATGACTGTTCATATTTCTCATTTATTTATTTACATATATTTACCCAATCACAAGGATTAGGTGTCAACATTCCCCCCTTAAACTGAAAGGATGTTGGGGTCCAAGCATCGTCTGATCGTTCAAGCTTTTCTTTTCCAAGCGCTTTGGTGAAGATGTCTAAAATTTCTCATTTGTGGAAAACACGAAGATGATTGTTTTGGCCTCAAACATGATGTCGAATCAGATGAATATTAGTATTGATGTGCTTCGTTCGATCATGGAACTGGTTCTTGGCCAACTTTATTGCAGAGGTATTGTCAATCATGAGTGGAGTTGATTGTACTTGTTTTACCTGCAAATCTTCAAGAATTTTCCTAAGCCACACAATTTCTTTTGTTGCTTCAGTTGCTGCCACGTATTCTGCTACTGTTGTGGAATCTATTGGAACTGATTGTTTGCGTGATCTCCAAGAGACATCTCTTGATCCAAGACTCATAGCATATGCTAAAGTTGATACCCCGATTTCTTTGTCTCCATCAAATTCTGAATCAGAGTATCCAATCAAGCTGAAGTAGTTCACCTATGTATACTTGATTCCAAATTCTTGAGTTCCCTTCAAGTACCTTAGAAATCTTTTTGCAGCAGACCAATGTCCCTCACAAGGCTTTTGCATAAACCTGGAGAGGATTCCAACAGCAAACGAAATGTTTGGTCTGGTGGTAGTTAGTAGTTGAGACTTCCTACAAGCTGCCTATACTTTGTTGCATCCTCAAATTCTTTTCCTTCAATAGATGTGAGCTTTGAGTTTTGTTCCATTGGAGTAGTAAGAGGATTGCACTCTGTCATGCCAAACCTGTTCAACAGATCTCCAATGTATTTCTTTTGAGAAATAAATATGGACTTTGGATGTTGGGTTACTTCAATGCCAAGATAGTAATGAACATAGCCGAAATCAGTCATTTCAAAACTTTTCCCCAATTCCTTCTCTATGGATGCAATGTAGCTTTCATTGTTCCCTGTCATCAAAATATCATCTACATATACCGCAAGATATACAACTGTTTTGCCAATTTTCTTGACAAATAAAGTTGCATCATCAAGATCAAAATGTTTGAAATTGAGTTTCAAAAGATGCTCAGTCAGTGTTCCATACCAGGCTCGCGGTGCTTGTTTGAGGCCATACAAGGACTTCACAAGTTTGCATACTTTATGTTCATGTCCTTTCACAGCAAATCCTTCAGGCTGGGACATAAAAACATTCTCTTTGAGATCTCCATTCAAGAAAGCAGTCTTTACATCCATTTGATGGACTTTCCAACCGTTCTGAGCTGCTAGTGCAAAAAGAGTCCGGATGGTAGCCCATTTTGTTGTGGGGGCAAAAGTCTCATCATAATCGACCCCTTCCTTCTGTGCAAAACCTTTTGCCACAATCCTAGCTTTGTGCTTGTCAAGTGAGCCATCAGCTTTATACTTGTTCTTGTAGACCCACTTGCAGCCAATTGGTTTGGTTCCTAATGGAGGATCAACTATCTTCCAAGTGCCAATCTTTATGAGAGCATCATACTCCTTTTGCATCGCTTCTTTCCATTCATCATGAGAAGCAGCTTCTTTGAAGGAAGTTGGTTCAAAATCTGTAGACAAGTTCAATTCACAATCATAAGAAACATCCATATCAACAGGTGAATTAGAGTCATCTTCATCACCTCCATTTTTCCGGTTTGAATTTCGGGTTCCTGTCTTTCAAACTTCATCAGGATGAACACTTTCAAGTGTATTTGTCACCCAATTTGGGGGACCTTTTCTAGATGGTCCAGGCTGCTGCGTTGATTGAGTTGGAACTGAATCAAGATTGAGTCTCCCAATTCTATCAATTACATCACTTAAAGCATCATCCGTTGTTGGATTTTCATGCAGGGGAGAGTGTTCTTCAGAAGAAGATTCCACATTTTGATCTAGTATAGGAATCCCCCCTTTAAGATGTGGAATCTGATTATCAAATTCTTGAAATGATTTTGATTTTGCGAATCTATCCAAGCGATCAAGTTGTTGCTCAACAACATTGTCAATTTTGGATGATTCAAGGAAAATTACATCTCTAGATACAACAAAATTCTTATTTACTTCATCATAGAGGCAGTATGCTTTGGAGGTGTTTGAATATCCCAGGAAGATAAACTTACGACTTCTAGCACCAAGTTTGTTTCTATGTACCTTTGGTATCAAGGCATAACAGGTGGAACCAAAGACCCTGAGATGCTTTACCGAAGAAACATGTCCATACCACATTTCATAAGGAGTCTTGTTTCTAATAGCATTAGATGGACATCTATTCTTTATATAAGTAGCACATAGAACAGTATCAGCGCAAAACATTATCTTTACATTCTTGAAAGAGAGCATGGATCGTACCATATTTAAGATTGTCCTATTCATTCTTTCAGCTACACCATTATGTTGGGGATTATAAGGCACAGTTGTTTGATGTTTGATCCAATGTTGGCGAAGATAGTTTTCAAATTCATTTGATGTGTATTCTTTTCCATTATCAGTGCGAATAGACCCAATATGAGATTGTGCATCATTTTCAATCCATTTATGAAAATTCTTGAATGTTTGAAAAGCATCAGATTTGTTCTTCAATAAATAAACCCAACACACTCTGGTGTAGTCATTAATAAATGTCATGATATATTTATTTCCATTTGTAGAAGGAACAGGCATTGGACCACATAAATCTGAATGAATGAGTTCAAGTTTTCTATGTGCTCTTGAATGTGAATCATGAAAAGACTGTTTGCTATGCTTTCCTAGAATGCAAGCATTACATTGCTTAAGTTTTCTAGGAATTGTAGGCAAACCAGCAACACCATTTTTCTTCAATAAGCGGAGACTGTCATAGTTTAAATGTCCAAATCTAGCATGCCATAATAAA
>APFE030506524.1:0-102789 GCA_000404065.3 Pinus taeda
CATTTTCCATATCATTTGCCTTGATAAAGATCTGCTTTATCCAAGGAGGGTACATATTTTCTCTGCAAAGTCCTATCTCCCCTTTGAAGCCTAAGATCTCTGAGACTTAGCGCTCTTCTTGTCATTTTCATATTAACTACTAACATTATTATGTAAATCCCTATCTATTTCCCTTCCCCTATGGTAATAATTCCCCTATGTAAATATCCCCTCCCCTGGTTGAAACATAACCATAAATGTCCCTTGGGAATTACTAAGTCACCTGGACCTTAGTAACAACCCTCATCTCTGCATAATTTTTCCCTCCAAGGTGTTTGGACTCCTTCCAAAACACAAAAACCCCTTCCAAATGCATTCACAAACCCCCGCGCATTTCATTTTTGGAATTTATTAATAGTTGATTAATAAATAACCAACACGCCAAACACATTACACCATTTTCTAAAGTTCGAACCCACCCGCGCCGTGAAAAATTAAACATTTAATGCGTGCGCTCTTTTACTAAATCCTACGCACCTTGTCCTCCTGATCACCGTCAGATCAGCCCTCCCAGATCTGACGGCTCTTATGCATATCGGGCGCCCTCTTATGAGTGTTCGTTAGCACTTGATGTCCGACGGTTTTACCGACGTACACTGGGACAGCTGATGGCATCCCATTGCATCGGGCCGCCCCTGACAAAAACCGCCTCTGTATCAAAAGAGGTCTGATGCATACCAAAACTACCTTCTGCTCGCGTGACAGGAGCGCCGCGTCACCCCGCCATGTCGCCTCCACCTCACCCCTTCCTGCCTGCGCTTGGCCCACGACACCCTGCCAACGTGTCCCACCACGTCATCACCCTGCCGTACTGCCACGTCACCTTGCTGAAGTCAGCATGCTAACGTCACATCCATACTAGAGGACCCCACTGATGACTTCATGCTGACATCATCCGCTGTATCGCTGACATCATGCTGATGTCAGCAGCCAAAAAAACGGAAAAATGCGCAAAGCGCTAATCGCGCATCACTTCGAAAAATAGGCCGAAATGGAGAATCTTTAGGGAATCTTTTGATTCCTTGGCCATTTTTGCACCGAAAAGGGCAGAAAAAGCTCGATTTTGCTAATTTAAGTGTATCAGAAGACAGAGAGAGACCAGGTTCAGAGGTTAAAGAGTATCAGAGCAGATTTGAAGATAAAAACCATGTCAAAGAGTATTAGTGTAGCGGCAAAGTGTATCAGTAAAGATTTTCTCAGGGCTCGAGGCGAATGAAGCATTGAAAGAAAGCCTCGAAAGTCAAGAAGCAGTTAAGTAACCATTCAAAGCTCACCAGCACAAACGAATGGACATTAAAAGCTCACGGGAGATCAATGGACCAGAACTCAATGCATATTTATTACAGAACCACTGCACCAAGTCACAGAGGACACCACATTAACTCATTTTTGATCCAGCTTCCACTGGCGCAGCCCAAAGAAGACTTACTTACATTTAATTCAAGCATAAGTTAGGTTTAGAAAGCTTTTTTCCTGCAGACCTGTTTAGGTCGGTTGTAATAAATAACTTTAGATATTTTGCTTATATATACCACCCTGAAACATGTAAGAGGGGTTGGTTAGTCTTTGTTGGTCTGAGATTTTGCTTGAGCAGAGATTCGCACTGTAAATGTGATAATTTCTATAATCAAAGACTGATGAAATGCATGGATTCTGAAACTGTCTGCTATGTCTAACTGGCCGAAGAGTGACTATGGAATTACTGTGCTTCTACATGGTTCAATAAGTGTTTCCTTAACTCTGTTTAGTTTTTTCATGTTCGTTTTATCATCAATCCACCGTCTAAAATTGCAGAAAAGAAGAATAGTTTAGGATTTGATTGGAAGCACCCTATGCTTAATTTCTGTGATTTTTTCATGTTTTCTTTAGGAATAGTTATGAGCATGCATACTTAAATGATCATGTTTACGCTGTTTCTTTCACATATGAATGTTAGTTTAGGAATTCTTAACTGCTCCTAGATAACCACTCATTCACCTCCTTTCCCTGTTAGTTGATGAAAGATTCTTAATTTCCTTTCATCTCTGACTTTCATTCCATCTTTTCAGCAAAATGGCATTGTTTCATGTGTAGCTATCCCACTCCATAATCCTCTTGTGACCAAGAAAACGCAACATCAAGCCTTAATCCATGACTCCATGCCCAATGGTTTGAACTTATTACCCTATCACTTGCCTCTCTGCTCAAATGCAACTTCCTGCCATTCAAACTCCATCCAAACAAAAAATCAAAACCCCTGAACCCAATAGCTAGCCTAAAATCATCATCAACAAAGCTAAATCATTAAGAGAGAGCCCTCTCTGATTGCAGGTGGGCTAGAACCTGCAATCTAAAGATTGGTTTGTGGTTACGTCGGCCGTATCCCTTCAAGAGCTTAGGGACAACTTGAGTGATAATAGACTCAACGAAGCCATGACAAGGACATAAAATATTCTAGGAGGGTGACACAAGAAAGGTATTTGTCCTGCGGGGTAATGTCCCAACGTAACAACTCCTTGATAGTAAAGACCTAAAGGAATAGTTCGTAGTGGGAATAAAGGAGAGGCATCCACAAAAGGAGTAGGTCCTAAAGGGGTGGATCTAGATGGCTTGGTTGAGATGGTAACAACAGGGTGTTGAGAAGTTAGCTATTAAGCAGAGGTACCAGACTGCTTTTGAGCAACCTGTGACGCTTGTAACATGTAGACACTCAATGAATTGGGCTTAGAGATGGGAGGGGGAGGACCAGGGAAAGAAACCATCAAGGTGGAATCTTTATAGACTCCCAGTGAAACACCGTTTAGAGGGGTGGTAGACTTCTTACCAGACATCGATGAGGTAATGGACTTAGGGGAGGTTAAGGATGGCGACTCATAATATGTCAATTGATCGAGTGACGATCTTCTCTTCATGGGGGAAGCACGTCTTGTGGAAAACCACAAACATGACAGCTGACATGGTGTAGGTGTAACTACGACCCAAGAGAATGTTGTAATCTAGAGGGGCATCAATAACCTCAATGTCTACATTGACAGTCTTTCCCGCAAGAGTCACTGGACAATTGTGATACATGCCAAGAGGCTAGGAGGGGTGACCGTCCCAAGCACTCAAAGTGATGGTGGATGGGGCCAGTTTGGGTGACTTGAGTTGCTTCCAAACAGTAGCGCACATCACCCAAGTGGATGCGCCTTCACCAATAATACATTGGGAGATGATGGCATTACGGACTCAGACTGGTATCTGGAAAGAAACGGATGGTGGTAGGATGTTATGGCGCATCAACAGGAAAGACAATAAAAAAATCATCTGAAGGATCTACTGCATCCAAAGATGTTCTTAGAGCTTTCTTTTGAGATGGGCATGACTGGAGAACCTTCAAAAATGACATGGCAGTAGGTCATGGCGGCAAGTCATCTACTATACTGTATGTGTGGGCAGCTCTGTTAGAAGCTGTGTTACGATGTAACGACCCCTTAAGGATCTTGGGAATTGAATCAACTTTAGGTTGAGGGATTTGTAATGGACCATTTATTGTCGTACGAGAATCAATAATCTTTGGTTTTGGTCTCAGTTGCAGACGAAGTCGATGGCTTGTCATATTGACGTGACCAATTTTGCAAGTTGACATTGGAGGTATAGACCTCCTCAGAATTCATCATGAGGATCTAGTAGTCACCAAGACCAGAAGGTTGGGTAGGATGGGATGCTTGACCTTGCTGAGGTTGAGAAACAACAAATCCTTGTAGAGGGAAATGATTCATAAGCACAACCGGTTGAGATGGCACATGATTCTGAGGCGGTTATTGCACGGGCAGTTGACCTCTAGAAGCTGCTTGGGCTTCCCACATTTGGCGCATCTAGGGTTAGAGGGAGTATAATAGCCATGTACACCACAACATGCACAAGCCTTGTGTGTATGAATAGCCTTGTTTTGCTTGGGCTGGTTTCCCTGTTGTTGGTTGTCAATGTCAGGTTGGTTCCCCTGGGGTTGATTAGGTTGATTACCCTAGTTACCCTGGTACCCTTGTTACCCTTCCCCTCTATTTTTCTTCAAATTTAGGGGATTGATTGCAATTTGTTGTGCATACACTTGACCCTTAGGGGGTGGTGGCTACTAGGGCTGAGGATGCATGGGAGGTTGCGACGCTAATGCCTGAGAGGATAGAGCGCTCGACGATGCATAGGTGTAATATGGTGAAGGGGCAATGGTTTGGTAGACAGATTGTGCACTAGCTGGCCTTACCATCTACTGATGTGGTTGGGTGAATGCATAAGAGATGCTTTGTCTTGAATACATGTTGTTAGCAAGAGGGGGATAAAGTTGTTGTAGCTGTGATTTCTTCAAGTGTGCAAGGCAAGGGTGGAGGGCCCCCACACCAAGCTAAGTACAGTTCTTGGTTCAATTTTCATAGTTTTCATAGACTAGTTTTTTGTTTCAAATGTATTTAGATGTGTGATGATTGCTGAATGAATATTGGTTTAATTCTAATCTACATATGAAGGGACACAAAGGAATTTAAGTTAAATTCCCCTTCTATTTGATTTTGAACTAAAACTAAATTTCATTCTCCATTTCTCATTTGAAGTTATTTCTGCATTTCTGGTTTGAAGCAATGGTGATTGTGATATAGTAGGATTGTGAAGAAGGACAATCTGGACCTCTTTAGTTAGGAGCCTCTTCTTTTACATCTTCTGCATCATAATCCATTGTTAATTAGTGCTCTTATATTTATCTTCATGAAAGTAGTATTGTAGGGAAGGACAACCTGGTTCTCCGAAGTTAGGAGCCTCTTCCCTCAAATATTACATAAATGAATTAGAAATTGTTAAAATAGGTTTATATTTGTAATATGTACTTCTTTAAATATTCAAATTTTATCTTCTAAACTTGATTATATCTGATGTCCATATACAGTGGATTTTCCTCCAAGTTTTACAAACCTGGATTGATAATTAAATACTTGGGTTAATTTAGTCAATAAATTAGCTCAACAGTCATCTTGCCCATCATATTTTTCTGTTATTCGTACCTTTGACTTCCCAAAGTGTGTCCTCATCATCTGCCTACATTCATGCTAATCATCAAAGCTTCCTTTTTGCGTACCCCACTATCTTGCGAGCATAGCACGCAGTGCCCAGTCCAACTCCTGGAATCTCTACTTTTCTGGTACCTCCGTCTCAAATGCATCCAAAAAAATATCTACATCATTCATGCCATCATAAGTGGGAAGATTTCTTACCTTTGATGACAAACAGTGCAGTAACCAGGTCATCATGTTACAACTTAGTGTAGTTACTTCATGTAACTGATTCAGCTAGTGCTCTAATTCTTCATTAGAGTCTAAGGTGTAGGAATTGTCACGATCCCAATTAATTCATCCATCCACCATCAGAATCACCCAATCTTGGTCTTGTGTTATTATCTTATAGATATAGTCCAGATAGTTGTCATTCTCATAATCGCAGACTGGTTCAGTATAGCGCAATCCCTTAGTAGGATCTAAGGGTAGAATTATGTGGAGTAATTTCTTCTCAAATATCATCTTTTGCTTCTTTAGATTGATTACCCCATTCATATGAGTATCCCAATCCATTCCCGAGAGCACAGGATAGGGGTTGTTATCATCCACAATTTCTATTACCTCGAAGTTAGGCAGCGTGCTTGTGCCTTCAATATTTACAGTCACCCCTTGCAACTACCCCATGGGGATGATCTTCTGCTGATTCGCCATCTTTTGCTGAATTAAATACCATTGTAGCGTAGGTCTCCCCATCCAATCCCAAGTTTATTTTTGTAGGATGTTCATGTCTGAACCCAGGTCCAAAATAACCTTATCCATTTCGTATTATCCTATCTTCCCGGTCAGCCTCATCTCCTGTCTTGTCCTTGTTTTATGCTTACCAATATTTCGTACTACACACGACTTAGCCAGAGTGTTTCCGACACATCTATTTATGAGCTCCCGTAACACCTTCACAACCTTGCTATCGTGTAGTATCTTCATGCAGGTCTCTAGGAAGGTTGTAAGCATAGAAGGGTCCTTCTCTTGATCAGGCTTATCCTTGCTTCCTGAGGTGGAGGCCTCAACGAAGCTCTTCTTTGCTTCCATAAATGTTTCATGTGTGTTCTCCAAATCAAACTCTGTCTCCTTCGTCAGTGCCTTGTGAACCTAGATACTGTCTTTGGGTTGTTTCCCCTTGTCATCTCCTATTGTGATTCCACTTCGAAGCACTATATTCATGTTTAGATCCTCTTCGCGTGGCCAAGATCTCATCATTTCCAAGTTCTGAGTCAGCTGAGGTGGTAGCGCCTCTTTGTCACGTATCCTTGCTATCAGCGTAGGATAGTCTTCCATTTCATGATCGAACATAGTGCAATATTTGCAGGACGGATGTGTTGGGTTAGTGAAATCACAGGCATACTGTCCTGGACCTATGCAACTGTAGCAGATCAACTGTCCCCGACCTTTGCCAGGTCCTCCATCACCTCAGCCTCGTCCGCATCCCTGAAAGCTTATCAATGCCATCCCTGCACTCTGGTCCGGGGGCTCCATTTCTACCTGTACCCTATAGGATGGTTTTCTATCCATCATCAATTCGTAGCTTCTTCAGTTGTGCTAATCATGCCCTACTAACCTACAGAAGTTGGAGAACAGCTTTTGCGGTTTCTGTACAAAATTCTGCGACAAATGATAGTTATCTGTGGCATGTTTTCCTGCTACCTGATATATAGCGCACCACAATGCAGGCCCCATGCTTGGTCTTGCCTGAGTTTCCAGCCTCAAGGGAATTGGTCCTCCTCCTGCTAGGTAGTTTAGAAATTCCATGCAATGGTCTTTGTCATGCCCCTGACTCTTGCATTTCAGGCACCATACCTCTTCGCGCACCTCTAGTCGAATTGTTCTATCCTGCTTCAAACTTTGCATCTCAAGGCAAAGATTTTTCAACTGTGCATTGATCTGCTGAACCCCTAGATTCAAATTTTGCATCGGTGTCTAATGCAGTCTCATTGGAATCTCCAAGGCCTTGGCCTGAGTCATTATCTTCTATTGTGACAGTGCAACCCTTAGGTTTGGTAGTAGCGAAGCCACAAACCATTCGTGATGCTGTCTGTTTGTCAAGTTCATATTAGATTCACAGATTTTTCACTTCAATCTCTGATATAATTCCCAAGGTATCTCACCTTGAGGCTTTGCGATTTCCTTGAACTCCACAATCAACTATGCTTCAAATTTAGGCCTACTAAATTCCATATTCAGTGGTGTCTGGATGTCTGCCACTCCAGCATGCGAGTTATCATTAGGGTACTTGATATACTAGGTTAGTGTGTGATCCTGCAGAGCACTAACTAATGTCGCCTTCTTCATGTGATCATCTATAACACCCCGAGCTTCCCACACGGCTTTCATGACAAACTAGAACTGGTCTGGGTCTTCATTTCCCAAGCCTTTGAACAAAGGCAGCTTCACTGAATTCGCCATACTGAAATGCGGTGGAGGCAAAGGTAATACGGGTGAAGTCGTAGGTGATGGTGGTGAAGTTGGTGGTGGTGTGGGTGGAGGTGGTATTTGCGGGAATCCTTGTATTATTAGTTGAATAACACTTCATGGAGAAACTTGCGCTATCTCCTCTTCGTCACCTCGTAGAGGTGAAATCAATGGACTATATTCAGGACCCTGTTTTCCTTCGTTCCTGTAGGTTTTTCCACTTCACATAACTCCAAACATCAAGGTAGTTGCATAACCCGCTTTTTTCACAATAACATTTTCATCCAGGTATTCAAATATTTCAAGTACTTACCTCGCGGTCCTTTGAAAAGGCATCACTCTGCCTCACTATAGCTGACTGAGGTATCGACTGCAAATTCAGTTACAAATTCTCCTATGACACAATTGAGCCAATGAATGACAATGCAGGTGATCTTATCCTTAGATGCTTCCAATTTCTGTACCAGATCTAGGGTCCAAACGATAGCACTGTCAAGTTTCCACCTTCCTTGGTTAACTGCTAGCTTCACGATCCACTCATATAGCTCAAGCAAAAAGGAACATAAAAATATCTCCAGCCACTGTTACTTTGTCAGTCACAGACTTTTGTTCTCCTACACCATGAATTCTTGGATCTTCCTATCCAACCAATCTCCAATCTCTTTCTTAGTTGGATTCCAGTGATACGACATCACACATCTCTTATGCAGATTCTGGTCCTGGCAATGGAACCATTTGTTGGCTTGAGGGGGCCTGACCTAGGTTCAGCGTTAGTTAGCCAAACAGATCCCTACACCATTGGCCCTTTCGGCATTAGCCCTCGGAGCGCGGACCGAAGTATCACCTGAAGTAGTATGGGGGGATGCTAGAACCAAGTTTCTGCACCCTGAGATGGTTGTGATGTCTGTTTATTCCTTCTATTCCTGCTTTCGTACAGGTTGTTAAGCTTTAGGGCTTTGTCCTCCTATTCCCTTATTCCTCCCTTTGATACCTCCATGAAAGAGTATGACTGGCCTTCAGGCAGCCCTAACCTTTGATTTAGATACTTTCACGATGCTAAGGCAACTTATTGCACATATTGTCAAGTTATCTTAAGAATCTTACTTATCTTATCAGGTAATCATAGTTAGCACCAGGTAATCAGATGTTATTACTTGCGTTCACTTAACAAATGTATTTACATACATTCACGCATCATATAAGCAGTATAAAGGAATTTCATACATAAACTGACAAGATGCATTAATCAGAACCAAGACACAGAATTTGCAGAATACTTTTCTTTATTGATATCTTCAAGCGATTACAGACTCTATCTGCCATGCATACACAGCTGTAAGGGTTGGCGCACGTAGTTGTGGACTTACACCTTAGGCCTCTATGCACTCAAATGTAGAGCCTGTACCTATGTTACGACCCGAAAGTTAGATTTCCTACTTCAGAGCTATGACTATCTGACTCCAACCCATTCATTACTCTAAACTACTTAGAGCTTAGCTCTTTTTATACAATCCAATGGTCTGCGGACCATGGTTAGATCTCTTACAGTTGACTTTACTTTACAAAAATAAGGGCAGATAACCCTTTATGACTCATGACACCTTCGCACTATGCGACCACAAAATCCAGAGACTTTACTATTTTATTACAAAATTCGACTCAAAACATGGGATTTTAGTCCCAAAATTATCCTTGGGGGATCCCGTTTCCAATAGTCATGGCAAGCAAACTATTAGTTGAAAAAAAAAATCACTTGAGGACTGACATGCAAAACACCTGAGTGACTGACTAGAAGATTTGTGCAATTTTCACTAGGAGATTGGTAGATTGACTGCCAGAACTACGAAGAGCACAGTCTAGACTATTAGTGAGCTAAATAATTGTTGAAACTACACAAAACATAGTCCAACTTGGCCTGCTGAGGACTGTAACTATTGGGTTGTGTTATATTCTTTCCACGACTAGCCAACGTAGTTTATGAGGGGGTCAGGGGGGGGCACAACGCCTCCTTCATTGCATCAGCTGTGTAGTGGGGGCGGCAACCCCCTTTGTATGGAGGGTTTGAGGGGGGCGGTTAGCCACCCTCTACAGGGTCTAGGGCAACACCTCAAGGTATTTTTTTTTTGGACCCTATATTAGGTTGGGCGGACCTACCTATGGTTTTGCGCATGGTTTTTGCACATGGTTTTGGACGCGATGGTTTTAGGCCCATGGTTTTGGATGCAATTTTTTTCAGTCCATGGTTATGGACGCGATGTTTTTCGGTTCATGGTATTGGATGCTTAGACTTTTATAAATATGTATTGTAACATTGAAAGGAACATAGTGAACAATCAAGCTGGCAGTCCCAGTTTTTGGATCCAGAGGAAAATCTCTTTGTATATGTGTTTTATGTGTTATGCTCTCGCATTGTTTATATTCTGTGTTTTAGAATTCGTATGTTGGTAATTTTTGTACGAGGTTAAAACCTACATTTGGTTTTGGAGCTGTTTTGGATTCAAGGGGATGCCTTTGTTGGTGAGGGGTTTCGCTCGGGCTTGTGTAGACCCTGTTCAGTGGGAGATCTGTGACATCGATTCTAGTGGTGAAAGAAGATGGAAAGCAGTGGAAAGATAAAGATCGAGAAATTTTATGGTCAGATTTTTGAGCTGTGGAAACTCAAGATGGAGGATCTGTTGGTGGATAAAGATCAGTGGATCACGGTAGATCCAGATACTAAACCAATGGGAGTGTCTGATGAAGAATGGAAGAGGTTGGATTAGAACGCTAAGAGAACAATAAGATTGTGTGTCTTAAATTCAGTATTGCTGAATGTATCAGGGGAAGCTACGCCGAAAGCTTTGTGGGACAAGTTAGGGAATTTGTACCAATCTAACTCTCTGGTGAATAAACTGTTCCTACGGAAAAAGCTGTATAACATGAGGATGAAAGATGGAGACTCAGTAACAGAGCATCTGAACACATTTAATAATGTGGGAAGCCAGTTATTATTTGTTGATATTAAAATTTTAGCTGAGGATAAGTGCATTAGTTTGTTGTGTTCTCTACCAAATTTGTGGGATAGTCTGGTTATTGCAATAGGTAGCAATGCAATTTCCTTGTAGTTTGATGAAATAGTATCATCCTTGCTGACAAAGGAGATGAGACAGAAAAATATGGAGAGCCAGAATGGTGATGCCTTATTTGTACGAGGACAATCCCATAATAGAAACAAAAATAAGTCATCCAGTGGGAGATCTAAATCTAGAGGGAGATCTAAATCTCTAGGAAAGCCTGTAAAGGTGGTGTGCTAGAAATGCAGAAAGGAAGGGCACTACAAAAGGGATTATAAATCTAAAGCTCCTGACAAAGGAAAAGGATCTGATGATGCTCCTTCTGTAGAGGCTAAAACCACCTCAGATGAAGGTGGGGATGTGTATTTGACTTCTTCAAGTATACATGTAGGTTACGAGGCATGCTTGATTGACTCAGGTGCATCCTTTCACTTCACTCCCCATAGAGAGTGGTTCTACGATTATGAGAAATGCTATGGTGCTGATGTCTTCTTAGGGGATGATAGGAAGGCTAGACTCGTTGGTTATGGAAAATTAAAATTAAAGTTTTAAGGTGGAAGGGTTAGAACACTTCCAGATGTTTTTCATATTCCTGCATTGGCTAGAAATATGATTTCTATAAGCAAGCTGGATGATGCAGGTGTAAAAACAATGTTCATGAAGGATTCTTGCAAGATGGTTTGGGAAGCACTAGTATTGATGCGGGGAGTTCGAATTGGAACTATGTACAAGCTTCAAGGTAGAACTATTGTTGATGGGTGGAACAATTCTATGGTTCCTAAAAGTGGAGTAGAAAATCTAGTGGTCTTTGAAGAGAATACCATGTTGTGGCATCAAAGGTTTGGACATATTAGAGAGAAGGGCGTTATAATACTTCATGGTAAAGGTATGGTATAAACTATGAGTAATAATGTTGGGGGTGGAGCCTGATTATATTCTATATTCAGAGGTATCGCTGCATTGGACCCCAGTTCGAAATGGGGCAGCAATGTCGCCCGTAAAATATTCGCTGCAGAGGGGGTCTAGGGGGGGCGGCTACGACCGTTGGGGAGCCCACCCCCCTTTGGCGGGGAGTTTTGGGAGCAGCGCCTCCGAAGCTAAGAATAGATGTAAAATTTCCTTGTAAAAGTATAGTAATTTCTAGTGAATCTGGACCGTTCATTAGGCGGAGATCTAATGGTAGAAGTTATGTTTAATTTAGAGTTTTTTGCCCTAGAAGGCTACCTCTCACTATATATGAGGGAATTGTATTGCGTCTATGTAGATCTGTATTCTGAGTGAGAAAGAGAGAGTAGTTTGAGAGTGAAGAGGGTGTTACAGCGGATCTGCTGTAGGTTGTATCTCTTCAGTTTGCTAGATAATATAAAAGGAAGGACTAGTTGTTTTTCTGTGGACGTAGCCCAAATTGGGTGAACCACATATATCTGTGTCTCTCTTGTTTGATGCATTTTTTGTGTTTATATTTCTGAAATATTTTTTATGTTCCATTGCTCTGTAAGACATAATTTTCTAACAACTGGTATCAGAGCTGAAGGTCTATTTGGCTGATAAACTTGCAGGAGAGAAGCGTTCCTGGTTCGAGTGGGAGCAATGGCGGAAGGTGGTATGTTTAGGGTCGAAAAATTCAACGACCAAAACTACCAGCTGCAGAAGATGCAGATGGAAGATTATCTATGCTAGAGTGATCTGTACCTACCATTAAGTGGAAAGACAAAGAAGCCGATGAGTATGACAGATACAGAGTGGGATATTCCCGACAGAATGACACTTGGAACAATAGTTGTACCTAGAGGCATCGGTAGCATTTAATATTTCAAAGGAAACAACAATCGAGGGTTTAATTTCGGCATTGGCCAAACTATATGAAAAAACCTTCGCCTCAATAAGGTATTTCTTATGAAGTGTTTATTTAATATGAAGATGTTAGAAGGTGGATCTGTTGCAGACCATTTAAATGATTTTAATACAGTTACAAGTCAGTTAAGTTTTGTATGGGTAAATTTTGATGATGAAGTTAGGGCTCTGTTATTTCTGTGCTCATTGCCAGAAAGTTGGAATGGCTTAGTTATGGCCATTAGTAACTCTGTCTATGGATCTAGTACTTTGAAGTTTGATGATGTTGTTGGTGCAATACTTAGCAAGGAAATGAGATGGAAAAGCGCCAGTGAGACATCAAGAAATGCTTTGATTGCAGAGACTAGGGGAAGAAAAATGGAAAGAGGAAAGAGCTCAGGAAATTGTAGTAATTCAAGAAAAGGCAGATCCAAGTCTAGATCAGGGATAGTGTGCTGGAAATGCGGGAAGAAAGGACACCTGAAGAAAGATTGCAAGTCTCAGAAGTGAAAAGAAGGAGACGCGTAGCAAGAAACTAATGATGAAGCAAATTTAACAGGGGATGTGTTGCAAGATTCTTTGATTCTTTCATTAGAAAATATTATTGATGCCTGGGTGGTAGATTCAGGGGCCTCATTCCATGCCACACCTGGTAGGAAACATTTTCATGATTATGTTCAAGGAGATTTTGGACAGGTTCGATTGGGTGATGATAAACCCTGTAAAATCATTGGAATGGGTACAATTTTCATAAAACAGAAAAATAGAAATCAGTGGCTATTGAAGGAGGTAAGGCATGTTCCAGATCTGAAGAAAAATATGATTTCAACAGGGTAGTTGGGAGGTGAAGGTTGTGTAACTACTTTCACAGATAAAACCTGATAGGTCACAAAAGGATCCCTAGTAATAGCAAAAGGAGAAAAGGTTGGTACATTGTATTTATGCAATGGTATTTCTAATTCTGTTAATTCTTTAACCTCTACAGGAGAAGATACAGAATTTTGGCATCATAGGCTCGGGCACATGAGTGAGAAGGGGATGCAGATTCTTCACTCAAGAAATTTGTTGCCAGGTTTGAAGCATGTTAATTTAAAATTCTGTGAAAATTGTGTTTATGGAAAATATAAGAGAGTCAAATTACTTAGAGTTGGGAAAGAAAAGATGAGTGAAAAATTAGAGTTTGTGCATATAGATGTATGGGGACTACTCAGGTATCATCTCTTGGTAGCTCTGTTTATTATGTTACTTTTATTGATGATGCAACCAGAAAAACCTGGATTTATTGTATTCGAAATAAGTCTGATGTATTTGATACTTTCAAGAAATGGAAAGCTTTGGTTGAAAATGAGACAGAAAAAAGGTCGAAGTGTATTAGATCAGATAACGGAGGTGAATATTGCAGTAAAGAGTTTGATAGGTACTGTTCAGAGAATGGAATTCGCAAAGAGAAGATAGTTCCAGGAACAACACTAGAAAATGGTTTGTCAGAAAGGATGAACAGGACAATAATGGAGCGTGCAAGGTGCATGAGATTGCATGCAGGATTGCCTTTACAATTTTGGGCAGATGTTGTAGACACTTTTATTTATCTAATAAACAGAGGGCCTTCAAGTTCCTTGGATGTTGGTATTCCTAGGGAGGCATGGATAGGTAAAAAGGTAAACTACTCATTTTTAAAGAATTTTGGCTGTGAAGCCTTTGTCCACATTAATAAAGAAAATAGAACAAAGCTTGGGGAAAAATCAAAGAAATGTACCGTTATTGGATATGGTGTTAATGATTTTGGTTATCGCTTATATGATTATGAAAATCACAAAATCATTAGGAGCAGAGATGTAATATTCAATGAAAGGGTCTTGTATAAGAATCAGTTGCAGGAAAAGAAACAAGAAAAAGAAAATAGAGAATACACAGTGCTTGACAATATCACAGGAATAGTGATGGTGCCTGAAAATCATAATGATCAACAGCTAGAACAACAACCACAACAGCAACAAGCACTCCAAACACCTGAAAGTGGTGTTAGAAGATCTACTAGGATAAGTAGACCCCCTATATTATGTATTGTTGACTGATTCTGGTGAACCAAAATGTTATGAAGAAGCAGTGCGGGTAGAAACCAGGAAGAAGTGGGAGGAAGACATGAAAGAAGAGATGGACTACTTACCACATAACTAGACTTGGGACTTAGTCAGGTTGCCTGCAAGTAAAACAACATTGTAGAATAAATGTGTTTACAGGATGATGGAAGAAGATGGAGGAAAATAGAGGTACAAAGCTAGACTTGTGGTGAAGGGGTTTGCACAGAAGGAAGGTATTGATTTTGATGAAATATTTTCTCATGTTGTTAAAAAGACTGAAATCAAAACTATTCTAAGTCTAGTGGTAGCTGAAGATTTGCATCTTGGGCAGTTAAATGTAAAGACAACCTTTCTCCACAGGGATTTGGAGGAAGAGATATATATGCAACAGCCACAAGGATATGAGGTAAAAGGGAAGGAGAAACTAGTGTGTAGGTTGAAGAAGAGCTTGTATGGCTGAAAACAAGCTCCAAGGTAGTGGTATCTAAAATTTGATAGGTTTATGTCTAAACAAAATTATACTAGGTGTCACTCTAATCATTGTGTTTATCTCAAAAGGAAAAATGATGGTAGCAATATTATATTGTTATTGTATGTAGATGAAATGCTTGTTGTAGGTTCTAACATGCAGGAAATAAATGTGCTCAAAAGAAAATTGGAAAATTCATTTGCGATGAAGGATTTGGGTGTTGCAAAACAAATCCTTGGTATGAGAATAACTAGAGATAGGAAGAACCGCAAATTAACATTGTCTCAAAGTGAGTACATAGAAAAGTGAGTACATAGAAAAGGTGTTGAAAAGGTTTAATATGCATAATGCAAAACCAGTTAGTATACTTTTGGTTAACCATTTCAAATTAAGTAAGGAGGCATGTCCCAGGACTCAGGAAGAAATGGCTCATATGTCTAAAGTTCCATATGCATCAGCAGTTGGAAGCTTAGTGTATGCAATGGTTTGCACAAGGTCTGATATTGCACATGCAGTGGGAGTTGTAAGCAGGTACATGAACAATCTAGGAAAATAACATTGGATGGCGGTGAAGTGGATTCTTAGGTATTTGAGAGGTACCACAAATCAAGAATTATGTTTTGGTGGTTCAAACGTTTCTCTACAGGGATATGTTGATGCAGATATGGCAGGTGATAGAGATAACAGGAGGAGCACTACAAGATATGTATTTATTGTAGGTGGAAAAACTATCAGTTGGGTTTCAAAAATTTAAAGTTTTGTTGCACTTTCAACAACAGAAGCAAAGAATGTTGCTACTACAGAGGGTAGTAAGGAAATGATTTGGTTACAAAGATTTCTGGATGAATTGGGTAAGAAGCAGGAGTTGGGTAGGTTATACAGTGACATCCAAAGTGCCATACATGTTATAAAGAGCTCTGCATTTCATTTGAAGACTAAACATATATATCTCAAGTACCATTTCATACGATCAGCATTGGAAGATGGATAGTTGAAGCTGGACACGATACACACTAGCCAGAATCCTGCAGATATGGCAACAAAAGTTGTAACCAGGGGGAAATTGACGATCTGCTCAGTTTTAACTGGTCTTCAAGTATGATGAAGAAGATGAGAAACAACCAAGACCAAAGAGGAGTCATTGTGCAGCAAATGAAGCAGCAGTGGAGTTGCTATAATCAGTCTCCAAGTGGGAGATTGTTGGGTTTTGAGCCTAATTATGTTCTGTATTCAAAGGTATCGCCACATTGGACCCCAATTTGAAATGGGGTGGAAATGCTACCCATAAAATATTCACTGCATAAGGGGTCCAGGGGGTGGATGGCTGCGACTTTTAGGGAGCCGCCCCCTAGGCGGGGGTTTTCGTGGGTAGTGCCCCTGAAGCTAAGAATAGATGTAACATTGCCTTGTAAAAGTATAGTAATTTCTATTTCATCTAGGCCGTTCATTAGGCAGAGATGTGACGGTAGAAGTTATGTTTAATTTAGGGTTTTTTGCTCTGGAAGGCAACCGCTCACTATATATGAGGGAATTGTATTACGTCTATGTAGATCTGTATTCTGAGTGAGAAAGGGAGAGGAGATTGAGAACGAAGAGGGTGTTACAGCAGATTTGCTATAGGTTGTATCTCTTCAGTTTGCTGGATAATATAAAAGGAAGGACTGGTTGTTTCTCTATGGACGTAGCCAAATCTAGGTGAACCATGTATATCTATGTCTCTCTTGTTTTATGCATTTTCTGTGTTTATATTTCTGCAATATTTTATGTGTTCCATTGCTCCGTAATATATAATTTTATAACAAATAGCTCTTTGGATTTTGATTTCTGTGAAAATTGTGTATATGGGAAACAGAATCAGGTGAGTTTCCCCTTTGGTGGTAAGAGGGTGAAACAGATACTAGAGCTTGTGTATAATCATGTGTTTGGACCTGTGAAGGTTCCATCACTGGGTAAGTTTGTGTACTATGTATCATTTATATATGACTTCTCAAGGAATACATGGATATATTTCCTTAAGAAGAAATATGAAGTCTTTGACATGTTTAAATAATTTAAGGCTATGGTGGAAAACTAGATAGAGAAGAAGATAAAGGTGTTGAAGTGAGATAATGGTGGAGAGTTTTGTAATAAGGAATTTGAAGAATTCAGTAAGAAGTGTGGTATAGCACGACAGAAGACTACTCCATACAAACCTGAGAAAAATGGAGTTGTTGAAAGAATGAACAAGACGTTGATGGAAAGGGCAAGAAGCATGCTTAGTGGCATCAGATTAGGACAAGAATTTTGGGCAGAGGCGGTGGAGACAACATGTTACCTGGTCAACATATCACCTTCATCAGCATTGGAGGATAAGACTCCACAAGAGGTATGGACTGGTAAGAAACCCTCTCTTTCACATCTGAGGATATTTGGATGTGATGCATATGTACATGTTCCAAAGGAGAAAATAACCAAATTGGATAGTAAATCTGAAAAGTGCATCTTTATTGGGTATAAGGATGGTTTAAAGGGTTATAAGATTTGGAACCCAGTAACAAGGTTGTTTATAGCTGAGATGTGGTGTTCAGAGAGATGAAAGATGTTATTAAACATGAAGTCCCATCAAAGGAACCTGAGAAGATAGAGTTTCAGCTAAAGGAGGAAGAATTAGACTCTACAGCAGAGGAGGAATCAGAATATGAAGAGCCACAAACTCCAGGTGTGAGAAGATCATTTCGAGAAAGAAGGCAGCCAGAAAGGTTAAGTCCATCTTCTTTTTGTTCAAATTTTGATTTATCTATTACTGATGATGATCCCAGAACTGTGAAGGAAGCAGTAGATTCAGAGGATGGAAAACTCTAGAAAGAGGCCATGGTTATTGAAATTGCATCTTTGCACAAAAATGAGGTTTGGGATTTGATGGAGTTATTGGCTTGGAAGGAAACCCATTGGCATCAAATGTGTATTCAAGAAGAAGACAAATGCAGAAGAAAAGGTGGAGAAATACAAAGCCTGGTTGGTAGCAAAAGGTTATTCGTAGGTGCTGGGAATTGATTTTGGTGATATTTTTTCTTGTGTTTCCAAGGTAGCTTCCATTAGATTACTTCTATCTATTGTTCCTACTTTTGATTTTGAGGTAGAACAGATGGATGTGAAGACAAAATTTCTTCACCGAGATGTGGAAAAGGAGATATACCTGAAGCAACCTGAAGGTTTTACGATGAAGGGTAAGAAAGAAATGGTATGCAAGTTAAAGAATTATATGAATGGGTTAAAACAGTCACCAAGGATGTGGTATCATAAATTTGATACATTTATACGGGGACTTGGCTTCACCAGAAGCAAAGCAGATCACTGTGTGTATTTTAAATTAATTGGTGACCGTGTTGTTTATTTGGTCTTGTATGTGGATGATATGTTACTGGTTGGAAATGACAAAGAAATTATCTAGGATTTGAAGACCCAATTGTCCTCCAAATTCGACATGATAGATCTTGGTGCTGAAAATTATATTTTGGGCATGGAAATTAAAAGAGACTCGGCAAAGATGAAGCTCTAGTTAAACCAGAGGAAGTATGTCGAGACAATACTGCAAAGGTTTAATATGCAGGATAGTAAAATAGTGAAGGTTTCTATTCCTGTAGGTGTGAAGTTACCTGCTAAACAGTGTCCCAAGACAGAAGAATAGGAAGAGGACATGTCCCGTGTTCCATATGCAAGTGTAGTCAATATCGCGATGTATGAAAGTTTATGTACTAGACCAGACATTGCACATACAGTGGGAGTATTGAGCAGGTTTATGTCAAAACCAAGAAAGGAGCATTGGAGAACAGTGAAGCGAGTTTTTAGGTATTTGTGTGGGACTAGTGATTATGGTTTGTGCTATCAAGGAAGACCAGGATTGCACATAGTTTTGGATATCTGTGGCTTTGTTGATGTAGAATGGACTGGTGATCTGGATCAGAAAAGATCTACAAGTAGGTATGTGTTTAACCTATTTGGAGGCGTAGTCGGCTGTATGAGTAGGAAACAATCTGTAGTGGCATTATCAACTACAAAGGTAGAATACATGGCATCCACTCACGCAAGCAAGGAACAAGTTTGGTTGCAGAGATTATGTTGAAGCATGGGGTTAGTACAAGGAGTTATAAGGATAGACTATGACACCCAAAGTGCAATTTTCTTGGCAAAGAGCTCTACTTATCATTCAAAGACAAAGCACATTGGTGTTCAGTATCACTTTGTGAGGGATATGATAGAAGACAAAAAGGTGTTTCTGGTAAAGGTGGACACTTTGAAGAATACTATATATGCATTGACAAAATCAGTGAGCTCTAAGTTCTCTTGGTGTAGAGAAACAATGGGCGTTTCAGGGCTAGATAAATGACTAAGCTCTCCTGTGGAAAGAAAACAACAAGTGGGAGAATGTTGGGTTGTGCTATATTCTTTCCACGACTAGCCTATGTAGTTTACGGGGGGGTTAGAGGGGGGGGCAGATTGCCCCCTTCATTGTGCTGATTGAGCAGCGGGGGGGTCACAGGTGGTTTGAGGGGGGTGGTTATCCCCCCTCTACGGGGTCCGGGGCAACTCCCTAGGGAAATTATTTTTTTGGACCCTATATTAGGTTGGGTGGACCTACCTATGGTATTGTGCATGGTTTTCGCATATGTTTTTAGATGTGATGGTTTTAGGTCCATGGTTTTGGACGCGATGGTTTTCATTCCATGGTATTGTATTCTTGAGCATGTATAAATATGTATTGTAAAATTTAAAGGAACATAATGAGAAATCAAGCTGGTAGTCCCGGTTTTCGGATCTAGGGGAAAATCTCAATGTATATATATTTTATGTGTTATGCTCTCGCATTGTTTATTTTCTGTGTTTTAGAATTCGTATACTGGTAATTTCTATATGAGGTTAAAACCTATAAAAACTGCATAGTGCGTAGTTTGAGTCAGCATGACTGCAACCCGATAAAACTGTGTTGCGCAATTCCGGGGGCCAACTGAGGCACAACCTCTTAAAATTGCATAAGGAAAGCATGGGAGGGTAATTTGATTCAAGATTTTCTTAATTTATCAGAGCAAGGAATGGCCTTCCATCCCAGAAATACACAGTGCAAGTTAGGCAAGGAAAGGTCCGGGCCAAGGTAGCCCAGACCCGCTGATGGACGATTGAAAATAGTAAAGACTGAATGTATGGATGAAGCTGAGTGAAAACATGAGTGAATGAACATGCATGTAATCAATGAGTGCAAGATTTGTTAAATGGGAAAACAAGTAAGTATGTGAAGCAATTCATCGTAACAATGACCATTGGTGCAGAAACAATATCATGCATGCGACAACAAGGAGAGACAATGGAAAACTTGAAACAATTCTTCTAGAAGATAACATGCATTAAAATGACATGAACCATTCAATGAAACCAAACAAACAACACTCACAAAAACCAAAATAAAAGAAGTGATAGAAAAGCAACGAAAGACATGAAAATCAGACTTACCAGGAAAAAGTTAAGTTGAGTGTGTCAAATGCTCCTAGGTGCGATGGGGGATGCCAAAGCTCCAAGATCAAAGTGAAGAATGAGATCTGAAGCAATGAATAAATAATTTTGATAATATCGAGGCTTATGATGCACATGCCACAAATCTAGGAAAAAGTAACACTTGGCTGAAGGTTTCTAAAATGACTTTTTCATGTAACCCCTAACTACTCAAAATTGATCCTTAAAATCTAGGGATGCTTTTTTCTTTTTCGGGAAAAATTAGCCCATGCATGCAAAGCAAGATTTCTCATTCCTGAAGGGCATTGTTCAAGTTGTGAGCTCATGCAACAAATTGCAAGCCTATGGATGTCATCTACACAATTTCTGGGTTGAGTGGCTATGACTGCCCCTCAAGCTTTTTGCAATTTTGGGACTGAAGCCAAGGCTGTCAGCTAGATTTGTACAAATTTTGAGAGCAAGCCCAGTGATGGGCTTCCTTGCACAATTTTCAGAGGGAAGGCAGTATGCTTGCTCTACCCATTTTTGGAGAGCGGCAGGCTGCCTTGATGCTCTTCACAATTCTAGAGAGAGAGGATGGATTCCGTCCAGTTCTGCGCAATTCTACAAGTGAACAAAAGAGCTGGTTGATGAACAAGTCACGGGATGTCAACTTGCAGGTGAGGCAAACAAACTAGAAAACACAAGCTGATAAGCCAAAAATACTCAACTGAAGCATAAGTACCTGTCAGTGCCAGATAAATTGCGAAGGATGGTTGGTAGGGAGGCTCCAAAATGAAGCTAAGGAAAAAACATTGGGGGATGGATGTAATCACTACAACATTGGTGACACATTGGTAGAACTCTAGCTCTCTGAATGGACCTTGTTTTGTGAATAGAAAGTCTAACTCCTCTAGAAGTATTATTCGATTCCCTCAAAATCAGGTTTTCCACACTAATTGGATTGAAAGGTGTAGCATCAATGATCCTCTCAATCAGTTAGCACACATTCCAAGCCAAGTTAACTTAATTGTTTTGGTTGTGGTTGAGTGGTGTATTGGTGCACAAGTAATATGATTTTCAGAGTTTGAGTTTCATCAATGGTGTTGCTCCATTACCAGTAGGCCTAAATAGTACCCTGAAGGAGTCACATAGGAACACAAGCATCGCTTCCCTGCTAGCGAGCCTGTTCAGTACCCCAATGGAGTTACTTGCATCACCTCTCTGCATAGGAAGCCTTTTTATTCTTTCACCTTATTTGATTTTTAAAAAAAATTCATATTTTCATATTTTCAAGAACTGTGCATAGGCACTTATTTATTTCACAGGCGGAAGAGGGATCTCGACTTATTGAGATCAGAAGAGGCTGTTCCTTCAGAGAAGTATTTTATATATACCTCTAACATAATTGTTAAGGTTCTTCCCCTTACTTTGCTCTACTTGACTGAGCTGACAAGGGTTAACCCAAAAACAGCCTACTAGAGTAGGTGGTGCTAGTTAGAGTGAAAGTGTTGTGTTTTCACCAAGATTCACTTTGAACAAAACATATTTTCCATTGGTTTATCATTGAATGAAGACAATAAGTTCTACATAAAGAGGGAGTAAAATAGATACTAAGTGTTGGTAGTTGTATAAGTCCTCTTGTACATTACCCTGCTTGTGTTAAGAGTTGTACATAGTTTCATGCAAAACCAACCTACGGATGTAAAGAAGTAAACATAACAAAAAAGAAAAGAGTAGAAGCAAATGTGAAAGAAAAACAAGTAAGAAAAGAAGGAAAGCAAGAAAACAAATAAACAAATAAAGAAAACAAACATGCATGCAAGCAAACCAAACAAAAGAAAACACTACTCCTATTCCTAAGCTAACGGTGCATGGGTTTGCTCACATGAAGTGATATTTCCAATGCAGCCACTAACGCATTGGTTTACCCATGTTGATGAAGGCATACTTCGTGAGAAGGACAGTCAAGTGAACCAAAAAACATGAAATATATAACAATGAAAACAAACACACTTCGAGTTTAAATGCGTCCACATAAAAGAAAAAAGTGAAAGCACACGACATGCACTCTGTAGATTTACCATGATGTTGTGACACACTACATGTAGATGATAAGCATATGCACTCTCTTGACTATGACAGACAAGAAAACATGAGAAAAGGAGACAACTTACAACTTGCAAGTGTGCTTGTTGTGTATGATTCCTCCAATGCATGAGGACTGGGATCATGTGATTCAGGTGGAGGAAGCGAAATCTATGTGTTAGATTGATCTTGAATGCATACAGATGAGTGATAAGGAGCCTTGGGTAGTTCAACAAATTTCTGATCGGAAGTGAAACTAACCTTAGGACAGCGAGGGATTGACATAACCATAAGCTCAAGCTGAAGTGCCTTGACAACCTGCAGGGTTTCAACTTCATCGATAGATTGATCATCATAGACAAGTGGCTTTGAAAGACCAATAACAATAGAATCAACATTGTGATTGAATATGGTAGTAAATAGATCACAACAAGTACGATCGGAAAAATAAATAAGTTCATCGACATCCTCATGATCTGATAAATCAAATAGAGGGGTAGATGAGAAGAAAAATTTCCACTCTCCACGTATCCGGAAGAAGTAGGTGAAAGATCAAGTGGATTTTTAATGAAGGATTTGTCCTCTTTTCTATCAATTGATGGACTAACATCAGATGTGTTCTGCAAATGATCAGAAGTAGATGCATGCATGGATGAGTTTACACAAGGAAAATAAGAGATAATAGAATCACCAAAGGCATTAGGAAAAAGTGGATGAGGCACGGATAGAAGGGGGTCATCCTTCACCATGGGTTGATGCTCAATTTGCTAGTCATACTCATCGTAAATGAAAAAGCATGTTGGTTGTGCAACATCAACTTCGTCGATGGCTTGATTGTTGGGTGTGGAGCCTGATTATCTTCTGTATTCAAAGGCCTCAACCAGATGTATACCCCACGAAGATTGTACGCCCCTCCACGCGGGGGAACTTATCCGCCCTACGGGGGTTCGAGGGGGCCGATTCCCCTCGGCTAGAGGGTCCGGGGGCCAACGGTCCCCTTGGGGGGTTTGGGGGCAACACCGTTGAAGCTAAAAATAGATGTAAAATTTCCTTGTAAAAGTATAGTAATTTCTAGTCAATTTGGGTTGTTCATTAGGCAGATGATTTGACGGTGGAAGTTATGTTTAGTTTAGCGTTTTTTTTCCCTAGAAGGAAACCCCTCATTATATATGAGGGAATTTTATTGCGTCTATGTATCTTTGTATTCTAAGTGAGGAAGAGAGAGGAGATTGAGAGCAAAGAGGGTGTTACAATAGATCTGCTGTAGGTTGTATCTCTTGAGTTTGCTGGATAATATAAAAAGAAGGACTAACTGTTTCTCTGTGGTTGTAGCCCAAACTAGGTGAACCATGTATATCTATGTTTCTCTTGTTTTATGCTTTTTTTGTGTTTATATTGCTGCAATAGTTTATGTGCTCCATTGCTCTGAAATATATAATTTTCTAACAACTGGTATCAGAGCTGAAGGTCTATTTGGCTGATAAACTCGCAGGAGAGAAGGGTTCCTGGTTCGAGTGGGAGTAATGGCCGAAGATGGTAGGTTTATGGTAAAAAATTTCAATGGCCAAAACTACCAGCTGTGGAAGATGCAGATGGAAAATTATATATATCAGAGAGATCTATACCTACCATTGACTGGAAAGACAAAGAAGCTGATGAGTATGACAGACACAAAATGGGATATTCTCGATAGAAAGGCACTTGGAACAGTATGGCTGTGCCTAGCGGCATCGGTAGCATTTAATATTTAGGAGGAAACAATAACAAAGGGTTTAATGTCAGCATTAGCCAAACTATATGAAAAACCCTCGGCCTCAAATAAGGTGTTTCTTATGAAGCATTTATTTAGTATGAATATGTCAGAAGGTGGATCTGTTGCAGACCATTTAAATGATTTTAATACAGTTACAAGTCAGTTAAGTTTTGTAGGGGTAAATTTTGATGATGAAGTTAGGGATCTGTTATTTCTATGTTGATTGCTAGAAATTTGGAATAGTTTAGTTATGGCCATTATTAACTCTGTCTCTGGATCTAGTACTTTAAAGTTTGATGATGTTGTTGGTGCAATCCTTAGCAAGGAAATGCAATGGAAAAGCTCTGGTGAGACATCAGGTAATACTTTAACTACAAAGACTAGGGGAAGAAAAATGGAAAGAGGAAAGAGCTCTGTATATCACAATAAGTCAAGAAAAGGAAGATCCAAGTCTAGATTAGGGATATTGTGCTGGAAATGTGGGAAGAAAGGATGCCTAAAGAAAGACTGCAAGTATCGGAAGGGAAAAGAAGGAGATGCGCAGCAAGACACTAATCATGAAGCAAATGTAACAGGTGATGTGTTGCAAGATGCTTTGATTCTTTCATTAGAAAATGTTATTGATGCCTGTGTGGTAGATTCAGGGGCCTCAGTCCATGTCACACATGATAAGAAACATTTTCATGATTATGTTCAAGGAGATTTTGGACAGGTTCGATTGGGTGATGATAAACCCTGTAAAATAGTTGGAATGGGTACAGTTTACATAAAATAGTAGAATGGAAATCAATGGCCATTGAAGGAGGTAAGGCATGTTCCAGATTTGAAGAAAATTCTGATTTCAACAGGGCAGTTGGGAGGTGAAGGTTGCATATCTACTTTCATAGGTAAAACCTAGAAAGTCACTAAAGGAACCTTGGTAATAGTGGAAGGAGGTATATTGTATTTATGCAATGGTATTTCTAATTTTGTTAATGCCTTAACCCCTACAGGAGAATATACAACATTGTGGCATCATAGGCTCAGGCACATGAGTGAGAATGGGATGCAGATTCTTCACTCAAGAAATTTGTTGCCAGGTTTAAAGCATGTTGATTTAAAAATTTGTGAGAATTGTGTTTATGGAAAACATAAGAGAGTTAGATTCCTTAGAGTTGCAAAAGGAAAGAAGAGCAAAAAATTAGAGATTGTGCATATAGATGTATGGGGACCTACTGAGGTATTATCTCTTGGTGGCTCTCGTTATTATGTTACTTTTATTGATGATGCAACCAGAAAAATATGGATTTATTGTATTGAAATAAATCTGGAGTATTTGATATTTTCAAGAAATGGAAATCTTTAGTTGAAAATGAGACAAGAAAAAGGTTGAAGTGTCTCAGACCAGACAATGGAGGTGAATAATGCAACAAAGAGTTTGATAGGTACTGTTTTGAGAATGGAGTTCACAGAGAGAAGACAATTCTAGGAACACCACAAGAAAATGGTGTGTTAGAAAGGATGAACTGAACAATCATGGAGCATGCAAGGTGCATGAGATTGCATGCAGGATTGCCTTTACAATTTTGGGTAGATGCTGTAGATACTGCTGTTTATCTAATAAACAAAGGGCCTTTAATTTCCTTGGATGGTGGTATTCCAGAGGAGCCATGGACAAGTAAAAAGGTAAACTACTCTTTTTTAAAGACTTTTGGTTGTGAAGCCTTTGTCCACATTAATAAAGAAAATTGAACAAAGCTTGAGGCAGAATCAAAGAAATGTACCTTTATTGGATATGGTGTTAATGATTTTGGTTATCGTTTTTATGATTATGAAAAACAAAAAATCATCAGGAGCAGAGATGTCATATTCAATGAAAAGGTTCTGTAAAAGGATCAGTTATAGGAAAAGAAATAGGAAAAAGGAAATAAAGAATACACAGTGCTTGACGATATCACAGGAGAAGTGATGGTGCCTGAAAATCATAATGATCAACAGCCAGAACAAAAACCACAAGAACAACAAGCACTTCAAACACCTGAAAGTAGTGTTAGAAGATCTACCAGAATAAGTAGACCTCCTGAACGATACTCTCCTTCATTATATTATGTATTGTTGACTGATTCTGGTGAACCAGAATGTTATGAAGAAGCAGTGCAGGTAGAAACCAGGAAGAAATGGGAGCAATCCATGAAAGAAGAGATGGACTTGTTAGCACATAACTAGACTTGGGACTTGGTCAGGTTGCCTGCAGGTAAAATAGCATTGCAGAATAAATGGGTTATAAGTTGAAGGAAGAATATGGAGGTAGAGAAAGGTATAAAGATAGACTTGTGGTGAAAGGATTTGCATAGAAAAAGGGTATAGACATTCATGAAATTTTTTCTCTTGTTGTGAAAATGACTTCAATTAGAACTATTCTAAGTCTAGTAGCAGCTGAAGATTTTCATCTTGAGTAGTTAGATCTAAAGACAACCTTTCTCCATGGGGATTTGGAGGAAGAGATATATATGTAGTAGTCACAAGGATATGAGGTGAAAGGGAAGGAGAAACTAGTGTGCAGATTGAAGAAGAGCTTGTATGGCTTAAAACAGGCTTCAAGGCAGTGGTATCTAAAATTTGACAGGTTTATGTCTAAAGAAGGTTATACTAGGTGTTAGTCTGATCATTGTGTTTATCTCAAAAGGAAAAATTATGGCAACTATATTAAATTAATATTGTACGTAGATGACATGCTTGTTGCAGGTTCTAACATGCAGGAAATAAATGTGCTCAAAAGGAAATTGGCAAACTCATTTGCAATGAAGGATTTGGGTGCTGCAAAACAAAACCTTGGTATGAGAATAACTAGAGACAGGAAGAAATGCAAATTAGCATTGTCTCAAAGTGAGTACATAGAAAAGGTGTTGAAAAGGTTTAATATGTAGAATGCAAAACTAGTTAGTATACCTTTGGCTAGCCATTTCAAATTAAGTAAGGAGGTGTGTCCCAAGACTTAGGAAGAAATGGCTCATATGTCTAAAGTTCCATATGCATCAGCATGTGGAAGCTTAATGTATGCAATGGTCTGCACAAGGCCTGACATTGCACTTGCATTGGGAGTTGTAAGCAAGTACATGAAAAATCAAGGAAAAGTATATTGGATGGCAGTGAAGTGGATTCTTAGGTATTTGAGAGGTACCACAAATCAAGCATTATGCTTTGGTGGTTCAAACATTACTCTACAAGGATATGTTGATGCAGCTATGGTAGGTGATAGAGATAATAGGAGGAGCACTACAGGATATGTATTTACTATAGGTGGAATGGCTGTTAGTTGGGTTTCAAAAATCCAATGTGTTGTTGCACTTTCAACAACAGAAGCAGAGTATGTTGCTGCTATAGAGGGTAGTAAAGAAATGATTTGGTTACAAAGGTTTCTAGTTGAATTGGGTAAGAAGCAGGAGTTGGGTAGGTTATACATTGACAACCAGAGTGCCATACATCTTGCAAAGAACTTTGCATTGCATTCAAATACTAAGCATATACAGCTCAAGTACCATTTCATATGGTCAACATTGGAAGATGGGAAGTTGAAGCTGGAAAAGATAAACACTAGCCAGAATCCTACAGATATGTAAACAAAAGTTGTAACCAGGGAGAAATTGAGAATCTTCTCAGTTTCAATTGGTCTTCAAGTATGATGAAGAATATGAGAAACAACCAGGTCTAAAGTGGAGTCATTGTCTAGCAAATGAAGCAGTGGTGGAGTTGTTATAATCAGTCTCCAAGTGGGAGATTGTTGGGTGTGGAACCCGATTATCTTCTGTATTCAAAGGTCTCATCCGGATGTATACCCGAGGAATATTGTACACCCATCCATGCAGGGGGGCTGATCCCCCCCAGCTGGGGGGTCTAGGGGGCAGCGGTCCCCCGGTGGGGGTTCGGGGGTAGTGCCCTCGAAGCTAAAAATAGATGTAAAATTCCCTTGTAAAAGTATAGTAATTTCTAGTCAATCTGGGCCATTCCTTAGGTGGATGATCTGACGGTGGAAGTTATGTTTAGTTTAGGGTTTTTTACCCTTGAAGGAAACCCCTCACTATATATGAGGGAATTGTATTGCGTCTATGTATCTCTGTATTCTGAGTGAGGAAGAGAGAGGAGATTGAGAGTGAAGAGTGTGTTACAACGGATCTACTATAGGTTGTATCTCTTTAGTTTGATGGATAATATAAAACAAAGGATTGGTTGTTTCTCCATGGACGTAGCCCAAATTGGGTGAACCCCGTATATCTATGTCTCTCTTGTTTTATGTGTTTTCTGTGTTTATATTTCTGGAATATTTTATGTGTTCCATTGCTATGTAATATATAATTTTCTAACATTGATCCTCATTCACAATGGGTGTAGAGTTAAGAATGGAAGAACACAAGACAAATCAATCTTGAGGATCAGAAGAACGTGGAGATGGAGGTTGAGGGAACAAATGCATATGACAACCCATGGGCTTCCCAACCAAATTTGTGTAGAAATTAAGAGTAGTGACGATCGAAGCATGTACTAGTTGAATAAATGTGTGTGCACACTCTCCCACATCACTCTACAGGGGTAGAGATGTTCGATGGGGTAAAGGCAGATAGTCACTTGTGATTGCACAACTCCATCACCAAAGTTTGTTGAGCAAGATTTGAACTTTTCCTTCACTTTGTGACATATTGATTTATGACAACAATATTCAAATATATCCATAAGATATTGTAATTTCATCTGACTTTTCAGAGCTTCAAACATGAGTAGACGGAAGTGCTTCCAAAAATCCATAATCAATTCATGCAGGTCCTTCCGTTGTTTTAAAATTTTTTGGTCAATAGCTTTAGGATCAAAATGGTGAAAAACATATTTGATTAGATCACTGGATTGCTCAAATGAGTGCACACAATTAGGAGGCAGGTTGCGGCACCATAGTTCCGAGAATTCATGAAGTGTGTATGCAAGCAACCTACTGACATCTAATTCATCAAAATCTTCCTCATTCTCGTATAATGCAAGGAAGTCATGTAAGTGCTTAGGCAAAGCCACTTCGCCTTCACCATCATACGTGAGTTCGGACAAGTGATCAAAAAACTCCTTCGCGACTTTGAAGGGATGTGCATTGGACAAACATCGTGGAGGGTTAACTACAAAAATATTCATGATAGATGTGTGATAATTTAAAATATGGATGTGAGGAATGAGCATGTCATTTGGCTCTCCTTCTAGTGCCAGAAATGTTGACATTGTTGGACCCACCAACATGTTAGGAGATCTCTCCAACAAGAAGTCCCAACAAGACCTCAGACCATTTGAAGTAGGAGTCCCAACAGTGGGTAGTACGTTATCTCCTTGACCGTGATTGCGCACATAGGTCAGTAAGATGTCCTTGTTGGAAGAAAGGGTGTGACCTTGAAACAAGTTAGGGAAGGTGCATGAAAGGATCTAACACAAGGAGCAGGAGAAGAGTGCACCCCTTAGAAGCCTATGATAGCACACAACTTGAAAGGAACACATGAGAAGAAATACATCATAAGATGGAAATTAGGATAATCGATGATCCAAAGTGATAGATTATACCAACATCACACTTCGATAAGATTCATACAAACACATACAGAATATTTCATACATACATGCTTAAATTACAACCACATAAATCATTAGAGTAACCAGGATAGCTGAACTACAATAAAAATATATGCATGCAATGTGCTGGATTTGTTATATTAAAAGAGTGAAAGATCCAATCATACATACAACCATGAAAACCACTAGCCCCGATAGAAGAACATTACAATCACTTCCGCCTTCTCCTCCAAAGAGATGTACTAGCTTTGCACTGTGGATAAGCCAAGGCTCATTACAATACACTCCAAGCTTTATCCAAGTTATACGTATAGGAATCTTGGCTCCGAAAAGCCTATATAATGAGTTATGAGGTTCTATAAATAGAAAAGGGTGGGGTGACCCTTAACATTTCCCTCTGTGACTCTTCAACTACCCTCATGACTATTCAACTCTCACATGACTATTTAAATTCTACTATTGACACTTGGTCTTTCACTTTAATACATGTTTACAATACATTCTACACATGTACCCATGTGAGACAAAAATGAGATTGATTTAGGCATACAAGACATCACTAAGACTCAGACAAATCTGGGAACACAAACTCTTCGACATCCTCTCGATGATTGACGGTGGTGAACTGATGCCAAGCTTGGTAGTTTGTTATGGTGTCCATGTGCTCTGTGGTGACATCCTTTTGAAAGTGAGCCCTTGCCTCCATTGCATCTGGTTACACTAATTTAGCACCTCTGTCTAACTCGTCAGATAGAATGTGCATCATAGTCTTGTGTACAGTCGAACTAGCGACATGCTGATGCATAGTGTCTACGGTCATCTGCAAGTTTGTGCTAGTGGCTATGTGCATCAACTAATCAAATTATATGTCCATCTCTAGTTGGACTTGGTTCTTTGTCTTCACCTTGGTGAGTGTTCCAATGGATGGGATTGCATGCATGTGCACAATGACATCCATGCTCCTGAACAATCGTGCACGTGAAGCTTGTAAGATGGTGATGAGTTGCACGAGTTATTCGTATTCCAGATTTGACTCTAGATGCATGCCTTCAACTCCACTGCCTATGGCTTCACCATATTTTGTAAGTTCAATGAAGCGCCTTTGTACCTCATTTTCCATGTTTGACAAGGTGCATGCTCTCCTAGGACAATGCTGCTGAAAACTATTAAGATGAAAAACTGACTTATGTACTGTGACGAACCTAAAGTACAATTTCCTTACGACTGTCTTGAGAGATGATACTTCATCAAGTATTTCTTTCCTCAACTCTGCTCTGGCGGATGCTGTAACTTTCTCTTCGCCCTAGTTGGCTGCTTGTAGCTCCTTAACCATGCGCTCATTCTCAGCTATCAAGAATCTAACACTTGAGTTGGTGGCTTCGGCACATGGCTTTGTAGCACCAGTGAATGCAGCTAGATGTCTACGCACATCGGACACGATCACTCATTCTTCAAACTATGCAGTAGATACATGGAAATACATAATGGGCACTCTGCGTGATTGCACAACTTTGTGTTGTGACTCGTTGAAATATATGTTGTGCAAATCCGCTTCTAGATTGTCCTTAAGGATTTCAGTGTCTCCTTGATCACTTTTGAATTTCTCTCCTCCCAGATTTGGTGAAGCCAATGGAGTGACCTCTTGGTTCTGAGGCATGAGGTCAATGTCCTGATCAAACTCTGGTTGAATCACATATGTGTTCATCTGTTTGAACATCTATTCAATCTGCTTAGCAAAGTCCTGCTCCTACTACTACTCACCCTTTCTGCTATGTGCTAGCTGCTCAGATGAATCAATAACCTGTATGGGCACAATTTCATCAATATGTGCATGCTACGCCTCTTACGGATCACTTTCCTGCTACAATTCCTTCTCTCTTTTGCACAATGTTTGTTCTTCCCTTAATTGCTGGTTCAACTCCTGAAACCCATTTTTTTCCTCCTCCAGCTTCTATTTCTCCCTATTCCTTTGTGTAATCCTCTTGTGGTGTTGTCACCTCATCATCTCAATCTCCAAAGCTACTCTTAACACAAGAAAATCTACCTTGAACTTGCATCTTTGCTCTGCCTCTGCACTGTCAGGAACCTTCCTCTTTCCTTTGTTAAGGGAAGGTCTGTTTCCCTTTGCTGCTACTGATGATGCCACTTTTTTCACAATCCTCGTGTCGCTCTATCACCTCGTCATCTCAATCTCCAAAGCTTCTCTTAACATAAGCGAATCTTCTTTGAACTTGCATCTTTGCTCCGCCTCTACATTGTCGAAAACATTCCCCTTCCTTTGTGAAGGGAAATTCTGCTGCCCTCTGCTGCTACTGATGATGCTGCTACCTTCTGCACTGCTAACCACTCTATAGCCATCCTAACTGGTTCATTAAGCCCTGATAAGTTATAACAATGTCTCCATGGGTCTTGTTATTTAGAATTCTTCTTAAATGTGTATGAAAATAAACTATTTTAGGATGTGGATAAAAAACAACCCTATTAATAAAAATAGCTTTGAAACATTATAGATCTGCAACAAACCATATAAACAAAACTTGCCAAATCCCTGATCTATACCACATACATAGTTAAACAACAAAATGGAATAGTAAAATAAGCACAAATAACTCCAATTATCGAATGGAAGCTAGAAATATAAATAATATATTTTATTAAACAACACTTGTGAAGGGAACAAATAATTTTACCAACCCCCCTCTATGGGATGGGTTCTTGGCTATCCTCATTGTCTTTAGCTTTTGTAGAGTCTCTCTCCTCTATAATGTGTAAAAAAAAATAAACAAAATGTTTGAGCTCAATGAGGACTCAAATGAGAAAGAATATGGTGTGCTACAGTGATAATAATTAGAGTTGCAATAGTGAGTGAAACAATGAAAATAATAGAAAGCGCAAAATGAATGGAAAACCGCTCTGTTTATAACAAAATATTAGGTTATCCTCGAATAATGAACTATACTAAAATATTACTAACCCCATTCTAGAATTAACATTTTGGAATATTTTATTATATTTGGCTTGGAGGGAAAAAAATATTTAAACATTTATTTAGAAATAATAAATAAATAAATGATTTATTTATCATCTCAAGAAATATGGTTAAGGAATAATAAGCAAATAATTAATTATTTATTTATTCCTAAGGGATTTGGTCAAACCTGAAAAGGTATAATAACTAATTAGTGATTAATTAAATATTTCTAGAGAAAAATAATAAATGATTTATCTATTTATTTCTCATAATTGGGTCCAATGTGACAAGGAATATTAATTAATCAATGGTTTAATTAATTATAACTAGATGATAATTAAATAAATATTGATTTATTTAATTATTTTTCATGGGTTTAATTATAAATTACTTAACAAATGTGGTTTATTAAGTAATTTCTCATAGTCAAAGCAATTTTACTATGGTAAAATTGGCCCTACATGGTGTACTTTGACCAATCTAGTAAATTATGGCTAAATGATCATTTTTCTGTGATAACAGATTGCGGCCCCAACGTACGAGCGTTAGGAGAAAAATTTATGACTGAAGTACATTGTAAGGACACAATCAGTAGACAATGAAGTGGAGAGAGCGAGCGAGAGAGAGAGAGAGAGAGAGAGAGAGAGAGAGAGAGAGATACCAATGGCGCTGAAGCGAAAGAGGATAGTGACAAAGGGGGCAAGACCAATGCAAATATCATTTTATGTTGTGGTACTGGATCTCAGTAAGGTGGGGGAGGACATCTATACCCATTGAGATAACTTAGTACAAAAATAATTATGTACCAAGAAACATGTAACTGAGCAACATAATGCATACTGAATGGTACATGACATGCTGGCATAAATGAGCCAAAAAATAATACAGTGTGCCCCACATACATAATGCGCTTGGAAAAAACATGAGCCAGGATGAATTTCAAAACATCTAAGTACATGAGATATAATGGCCCTTCCCTAAAAAATTGGGTGAGTGGGAGGGTAGAACAACCAAAGAATCCCTACTGAATAGGGAAGGGCTCTGCAAAATTGAATGGATCATCTGAAGGAGATGTGCATTCTATGGATGCTGTAAGCGACAGGGATCGAAACCACCAAATCTGTGAAACTGCATCTGAGGCTGTAGCATAATGGGAAGGCATGTGGTGGGCTAACTAAAGGGCCACCCCCTAATGAGGTCTAAAACATCTCACACACACCTGGGAATCACTGGTACAATCTGCTGCATCATTGGACCATCGAGTGTATGAATCATGAACATGAAAGAATCAAGTCGAAGGGAGATGATGATTCACTTTGCTTGATCCAAGGCACCAAACAAGAGTGGAAGCTGGAACCAAGATACACAACCCTCTAGGTCATTTTTTTGGAATAGGTGTCCCGATGTTGACAAAATAGGGCCCGCCATAGGTGAGGCAATGAGGATCCTCAACTAAGACATGAGGGAGAATAGTAATGTGACTGATGGACTGACAATAGGAAAAATGGGGAAAATGGGACCAAGGGACAAACATATGACTTCCATTGTCAGAGCATAAAGTCTATGATTGACATGAAAATGGCTGACTCGACTCTGAAGGGGATGGTGGACAGTGTGACTAAAGGCCGAAATGGGCAACACGGGATGAATGGTGTGCAAATATGAATGGAATATTGTGACATGGTATAATCGGACATGAAACAAAGTCCATGGATGAAAAGGTGACTTATTGTAGATGCTTTGAACAAGGGTGAATCGATGATGCTGCCATGTAGAATAGGCTTGTGGGGACCATGAAGGCATGAGAAAATGAAAGTTACTCATGGAAAAAATTGACACGTGAGACGAAAAGCACTAAGGGGAGGTGGTCTCCTAGGTGCAACCGTCACATATGAAGAAATTCAATTTTAAGAGGTGATGGAGTGACCCTTCTTGGAAAAATGGCTTTCAGGTGAAGTTTCAAATCATAAAATACAAAAAATACACATTATAGTAATCGATGAGACATTTCCAATGGTGTTGATAATTCATTAATCTGAGATATCGTATAGTCGCAATATGTGACAGAAAAACTGTGGGTTTTCCTTAAAAAGGGCGTTCTTCCTCCAATTTGAGAGGAGGATAAGGCCCTAAATCTTGGACATATCATAGTGGACAAACCGAACATCGGAATCGAGATCTGCGACTTTGAGGCAAGTGGCCTTACTTGTGTAAAGATGGCCTTAACGCTTTTTGGAACGATGGTTCCTAGTTAAGAATTAAGGGAAGATGAAAACAAGAATGAACTACTAGAGGAGGTCTAGAATTATCTTCACCCACTAAATAAAACATGGGGACTATGTGGTAAAGGGGGTATGACATAGAGTAGAATATTTGAAGATATGGTATCAAACATCTACGATATGCGATGTGAATATGGCTTATTGGAAATTCTGGTAGGGAAAACTATCTAAGGAATGGGAGGATAATCAACCATACCTAGATCTGGGGGGATCTAGGTCGAGACTTATGTTAATCGATTGAGAATATGGCCAGGGGAAAAACATCATGCCCCCAAGCATGGGATACTACCCATAATCATATGTGATGGAGGGGACTAATCTAGTATGAAAAGGTGGGATGATGCCCCCTAGGAGGAAGAGTTTGTGGAGTGTCATTGTGTTCTAAGTGCTCGAAAAATGGATTCAAGCATCTCGGCCCAACTTGGAATGATATCTTGTAAAGTAAGTATGCACGATGGAGCATATAATCCCAAGGGTAATTAGGGGTAGACATGGCTTCCATGATATCCTCTTCAAAATGGAAGATGGGTGGATGGGAGGAAGACTAACTACATGATGCGAAAATGAGACTTGGTGCATGATCCTGAGAAAGAAGGTTCACATGCGCATCATCTGGAATGGTAGACAACAATTTAGTAGATGAAAAATATACGAATATTGAGACCTAAGTTTCCATCAAAGGACGTTCAACAGAAGCGCATGCAAAAACCTCAAAGAGGTTTTCTTGCGAGGAACACAAGGATGACGATAGGTAATGAATACGAACCATGGAGTTTGTCATATTGACAATGAAATATGGATCGCAATGGTGGGACCATACTCCCCCTATTTTGGTGTACTAGTGGTACCAGAATCGATAGGTAGAGGAGTAGGTGATCCACTACGAGTGGCCTCGTATTTGCAAAGCACTTGAAGGCAATCACGAAATTCATCAAGACGAAGACAACAACGGGAATATTAACCATAATGACCTCACAAGTCACAAGGATGATTTATGCGCAACATTTCGAGTTTCTTGGCTAATCCCAGTAAGGTAACTTGGACCTCAAGGATATTTGACTCAAGGAATGTTTCATGAACCAATGGTTTGAGACGAGGAAGCTCAGGACAATTATTGGTGGCATGCCCAACAACATTACACAAAGTGCAGGGAGGTGTCAGCTTTGGAGCTTTGGGAGCTAGAGGTCCTTGGGGAGCCTTGTGCTTAGGTTCCTTCTTATTGGCTTTTCCTCCTGTCTGGATGCTTTCCCAATAGGAGTGGGCTCCTATTGATGTTGTGGTGGAGTTGGAGCCATGACAGGGGACGTAGGGAGTAGCTAAATTGGGGTCAAAGCATTATATGGTCTGAGCTGACCAAGCAGAGTGTTCGTTGGGGGATCAATGCACCAGACTGGGATCCCGAAAGTCATATTAGGGAGAGTTAATGAATCCATGAAAGGGACAAAAAATATTCCAGGAGGAGGAAATAAGAAAGTTATATGTCCTACAGGGTAATGTCCTGGTAGAACAACTCCTGGATGGTTGAGACTTGGAGGAATAGTTCTTGGTGGGAACAAAGGGGAGGCACCCAAAAAAGGAGTAGGTCCTATGGGGGTGGATCCGGATGACTCAGGTGAGATGGTAACGACGGGGTGCTGAGGAGCTGGTTGTGGATCAGATGTACCAGATTGCTTTTGAGCTGCCCATGATGCTTGTAACATGCAAACACTCAAAGAGATAGGATCAGAGATAGGAGGGGGAGGACTGGGGAAAGCACCTAATAATTATGAATCTTTGTAGACTCTGAGTGAGACAACAATGATAGAGGTAGAAGACTACTTGTTGGACATCGATGAGATAATGGATTCAAGGGAGGTCAAGGATGACGACTCATAATATGTTAACTCATCAGTAGTGATGATCTTCCCTTCATGAGGGAAAAAATCTTGAGGGAGATCGCAGACATGATGGATGACATGGAATAAGTGTAACTACGACCCAAGAGAATTTTTTAATCTAGAAGGGCATCAATAACCTCGATATGTATATGAATAATATTTCCTGCAAGAGTCACTAGACAATTGTGATACATGCCAAGAGGCTGGGAGGAGTAACAGTCCCAACATGCAAAGTGATGGTGGATGGGAATAACTTTGGTGACTTGAGTTGCTTCCCAAAAAACAACAAACATCATGCAGGTGGATATGCCTTCATCGATAATGCATCAGGAGATGATGAAGTTACAAACTCTAACTGGTATGTGAAAAGCAAGAGATGGAGTTAATGGAGGATGTTTTGATGTATCAACAGAAAAGACAATCAAATGATCTTCTGAAGGATCTACTGTGCCCATAGTAGTTAGTATAGATTTATTTTGAGATGGGCATGACTGGAGCACCTCCAATGTCGACATGGTAGTAGGTGTGATGAGCCTAGGTATTGCAACAAGAATGCTACAACTCCTAGGGCTACCAGCTTTACTTATCAACTCAGGGTTCGTACAAACTTGGAGGTGATAGTGCTATATGCACAAGTAAAAGTGAAGGTACTACCTATTGTCACTATTCATCTGGCAAGAGACCCCAGGGGTTCTAAGCCAGAATTCTATAGGATCAGAAGAAGCTTAACTATTTGATGGAATAAGAGCAAATCTATCTTAATGGAGAGCTACTTCTACTGCAGTATTGAAGATAACATCATGTAATGATAAACCACACCATACCCCTAATTAACCAATTAAACAACTATGCTAGGCAGAATTGCTAAGTTAACCACTAACCTAATGTTGCTATCTAGGTTACAGAAGGTAAAGAGCATTAAACTAGACTAAGGTGTAAGCAAAGAAACTTAAGCGAAATTGGTTTTCAAGCAGAAGAGCAATTAGAGGTCGGAATTAATGAAAGGAGGACGTAAGGATGCAATAGTGCATAGGGACCATTGGATCAATCAACGAGCAGAAGATGGATGGTGGAGATATTATCACGGGGTCTTAAGCTAATAAATGGATGAACAAGGTGAATGAACGGGATGAATGATGGAGATCATATCGCGAAGGTTTAAATGAATGGATGGATGATCAAGGTAATAAAGCAGATAAATGGATGATATCTAATCATAGAGATTAAGTGAATGGATGGATGAATGAGGTTAACAAAGTAGATGAACGGTGGAGATCGTATCGCGAGGGATTACGTGAAGAGATGGATGAACGTGGTAATGAAGTGATGAACAACTGAGATCTTATCATGTGGATTAAGTGACTAGATGGGTGAAGAGGATGAAAACATGTGATGAACAGCTGTGATTTTATCATGCGGATGAAGTCAAGATATGGACGATGGAGATCGTATCACGAGAAAAATAAATGAGCAGAAATGATGGAGCATGTTTCTAAGGCGGTAAGTAGTTTCTTGCGTGCCCTTCAGGCTGTATGTTTTATTTTGAAATTTTATGCAATTAGCCTAACTACGTGACACATAGCATGAGAAAACCACTTTTCTGGCATGCTCTCAGGCGGATAACGACCATGCACTAATTTGCACATGATTGTGTGATACCCGTTGGATCAGGCAGGGCTGATCAATGGTGGATATTGGCCAAGCTAGTTGGCGATCAGGTGAAGCAATAGTCGTTGGATCATGCGAGGCTGATCAATGGTGGAGATCGGCCAAGCTAGTTGGCAATCGAGTGAAGTGACAACTGTTGAATTAGGCGAGGTAAATTGATTGTGGGGACTTAAAGTGCATAAAATAAGTGGTAGTTGGGAAAACTAATGGATCAAACAGTGATTGTGAAGGTTTGTTGTGGATTGGACGGTGAGGAAGTGATGCATGAAGAACGTGCTGAAGGAGGTTTTTAAAGGAAAATGATAGAAAACCCAGTGTGGGTGAACAAATAACTGCATCGAAAAATGAACTCCTTAGCTCATGTGAGAACCCAAAACCTATGTTTTTTGGGCTGATGAAGGGTCCCTTACTCAAGTCATGGTCCCAAGGGGAGGAGATGAGGCCGAGGCACCTGCGCACAACCTAATAGTGATCTTTTTCTCCTAACTAACCTGTGAACTGAAAGAAGTTATAAATGGGAGTAAACTACAACAAATGTAGCTACTGAAGCAAGTGAACAGGAAAACCATGGATAATCTATGTTATATTGATGTAATGAAAATGTAACTACTTAAGAAAATAAACAGCAAAAACCATAAGGCTACTTAAGAAAATGAAGAGAAAACCATGAAACTACATAAGCAAATAAATAGAACAGAACTCTATTCTAGCATATATGTACCGTAAAGAGGAGCTTTGGCTACGTGGGTTGAGCCCTAACCCAAGATATTTTAGCCCTCAAAGTTAACTCAGAGCTGGCTTAAACATAACTCATTCTTATTTTAAAAGCCATGGACTATAGAGCAGATTGTCACAAGTCATTGCAGCTCATAAATAAAACAAAGTTTTACAATAGAAGTCTGAATCCTACTGAGGTCCTAAACCTCTCTATTTATACATCTAAAGTCTCTAACAACTTCCTTCCCATTATGGAGGCTTGGCCTCTAACTCAATAAAAATTTGTTTCTGTCCTTTTCACTTGCACGAATGTCTTCTAGTCTTCAAAGTGATGGTTGTTTGCACTCCGAGTTGATGGAGGAATATTCAAATGGAGGGGTAGTAAATCAAGAGGATTTACCTCCTATAATTACTCTCCCTTTTCCCATTCGAGTTTTTACCAAGGTATTTGCCACAATTCCTTGCTTTTACCCTTTATTCCTTTATTCCTACATTTTCCCTTGCTTTTATCCTTTATTCTAGTATTACATGCACATTAGACCACAAAGCAAAATATCCAACTCTAACTCATCTCATAAATAAAATATAATCAAAAGTATGCGATAAGTTGTGAGAATAGTTGCTTTGACTAAGCTAGGAGGTGAATTAAGGTCAATTAAGGCCCATATAATTACTTAATGATGAGGCTCATCATCACCTCCCTACTGAAAGTTTTGCTCATCCTCTGAGCAACTTAGTCAATGTCCATGTCCTTCATGGCTCTGGTAGCCTCTCTAACACCCCATGTTTCTACTGTGATCTCTTCTTCTTGTTTACAGAAGCCTGCTTTCCTTTTTACTTCTTGTCACTCCCTCTTTTACTCTTCTTCTTTTCTCCCTTCTAGAATCTCTAGGAGTAGTGGTGGACTGAGTTTTAGGCCTATCCAATTGACCTTCAAACTTTGCATTGATTGCTTATACATAGGTGTCCTCTTGTATGCCTCTTTCAACCTTTGAGGGAAGTGATATTCTCTGATCTTCAAGTTGTGTGGCAGTGTGTCCCATCTCCTTTAGTAGGAATTTATATTATCATCTCTTAGAAGCCTAACCATATCCTCAAAATGTGAAATTGCTTGCTCTTGGGCAGGAAGATATCTAGGTGCCAGCTGAGGATCATTTGCAATTAGATTATGGGTGTTTATTAGGGCCATTGGGATTTGATTGTTCAGCTTTGATGAAAAAAAGGTTCATCTTTCTCTTTGGTCAATATTCTTTTCATCTCTGCAGCCCTTGACTTCTCATGGTTCACTGATGATTCCAAAGCCATTAATTGTAGATCTCCTACCTTTGCATTAGGATCCCAAATATTCATGTCTTCGAGGGCCAGGTTATGTAAGTAAAACTTAGCCATTTTGTCCCTATCCTATAGTGCACTTTGATCACAAAGATAAAAAAAACTACCTACAGTCCCGAAATGGCATGGTGCCCCTCTGTGCTAGTGTTTTAATATGAAATTGCAGCCATTGTTCTCTGAGGCAAAGAGCATAGGATTTAGCTGGCATCCTACATTGGATGGCCTCCAAGGAGAGGCTAGCCATATATGCTAGTCGGTCTTGCTTTTACTGCAACTGTCCTCTCTGTTTTTCTTATCTTCTTGCTTTTGATGTTCTTTCGCATCTCAATCAGTTTCTTCCATTGTTTTATCCTCTTGTTTCATCATCATCCTCCTTGTCTTCTTTCAGCATGTTCCTTTGTATTAGTTTCTTCTTCACCCATATCATCCCCATCTAGCTCTGTATCTTCTTCTTCTTGTTTTACCTCCTCATTACTGCCAGAAGGAATAACATCATAGATGAGGGTTTTGATGTCATCATCTACTGGTAAGTCTTTGAAGATTGACCATTTTATAAGGATCCTGAGGTTTTGGAGGATGAGGATTCTGATCAAACCATGGTGAGCCAATTTTTGGGAATTCCCTTCCTTTACTTTGCTGTTGGAGTCTATGAGTGATTGCATCAAGAAATAGGGTATGCTGAGTCTTTGGTGAACTGATGTTTCTACCCCATGTCTTAATTCTTAAGGCATTCTCAAATGTTTGCCATAACAATTCTGTATCTATGGATTCTTGCATTATTTTTTGACTTATTAAAGAATTTCCTTTTTTCCACCTTATCACTTATAAACCAACTACCTCGTAATGTCTACAACTTTTGGTCAAATGATGCATATGAGTGAGTGAGTGGGATACTTACTTGTGGTTTTGATGCCATGATGTAGTTGTCAAAGGTCATAGATGCTGCTGAAGGTCATTCTTCATCCTCCTCTGCTATCTATTGATGGTTTACTAACTTTTGCAGGTGTGTGTGACTGAAGATCTGATGTTGTTGTTGCTGCTGTGGAGCTCCTGGATTACCAGTTGGCAATGTTTAGTGTCTCCCTTAGAATTTCTTGATCATGTTGCTAGATGGTGCTGTGAGGATGCTGTAATGAATGGATGGAGGGAGTAGGAGTGTATGTGGAATCTAGATGCAGGGATGATGTTAATGGTTGAGGTGATTCTGGTAGAAAGCACAATCTTCACCTGAATTGAAGCAATGAAGTGAAAACAATGGAATTTATGGAGGGATGCATGGTAAGGAGTGGAGGAGATGAATATATGTGAGGAAGGGTTTCCTTTGTATCTTTTCTTTTCTCCTTGCTTGTCTTTCTCACCTACCTGCAAATAGCAATTATGTTGTTTTCTTATCTATCTTATTATATATATCATATATATCTCATATCATTAATATAATATATATATATAACACCTAGGCTACCTCAGAGAGGTTTTCACCCTCGATATCTATAGTGGGCGCTTCAAGGAAGATTTTCACCCAGGGATCTTTTTATCCTTTTCATTTTTCTCATGCGGTTTTCAGACCAAAGAAGGGACTTAGGCACCTCATGGAGGTTTTCACCTAAATCCTTATTCCTTTTTCCTTTTTTAGTGACTTGATAAGGGAGGATTTGGAACTTTCTCCACCATCATCACTCGCTTATTGATATTGTCAATTAACTCTTGTTTTGATAAAGGCCTCTTGTACATTTTCAATCTGTGTCCATTAACTAGCAATGGAATGGCTTCTTCATCAATAGTTCTCATTTGCACTGAACCATTGTCATGGCATATTTCCACCACATAAGGTTCGAGCCGTCTTGTTATTAGCTTGCCCTTGAAGTCTTTAAACCTGGAATCATATAACAATGCCTAGTCTCCCTCTTGAAATTGCTTCTCCTTAATGTGTTTTTCATGCTAGATCTTCCTCTGAAGCTGAACTATCTCTGTATGTAGGAGGGCATGCATTTTGAATTCATCCAAGCCATTCAAATGTAACAATATTTTTTTCTTTGCATGGCTAAGATCCAAATCTAGTTGGGATGCCATCGTATTATATTCAAACTCAATGGAAGACAAAGCATTTTTCCCATCGACCAGCTCATAGGGTGTAAATCCAGTGGTGGTCTTCCATGTGGTGTTATAGGCCCAAGTTGCCTCAACTAGTCTCTCTGCCCAGTCCTTTCAGCTGCTGCTCACTACCTTGGTTAAGATGTTTCCAGTGAACTATTGGTCACCTCCACTTGCCTAATAGCTTGTGGATGACAGGGAGTGGTGGTCCTATGTTTGATTTTGTGATGGCTAAGCAATTCTTTAATAATGTTGGAGGTAAACTGACTGCCTTGGTCTGTGACTAGCTCTCTAGGGTACCCAAATTTGTAGAATATATTCTCCCTTAGGAACTTACCACTTTCTCTTCTATTATTGCCTTAATTGCCTTGGTTTCAGCCCACTTAGTCAAATAATCAGTGCACACAATGATGTGTTGTTTTTGCTTTTAAGGAGGGTTAATAGGCCTAATGAAGTCCATGCCCCACTTGTCAAATGGATCAAAAGTCACTTGAGGTTGTAGGGGAATTTCATCTCTTGGAGTAGGATTTCCCATACTCTGGCACCGGTCACATTGACTAATATACTTTTTCACATCTTGATGAAGAGTAGGCCAATAATAGCATGCTTGCAACACTTTGAATGCTGCCCTCTTTGTTGCGAAGTGACCTCCACAAGGCCCACCAAGACAAGTCAAAATGATGTCAAAGACTTCCTCTTTCCTTACACACCTTCTTAAGATTTTATTTGGGCCAAGTTTGAATAGATTTGCCCCAATCCAGGTGACGGTGGAGCTCTTTCTGACCGTTAGATTCCTATACCAATAGGTTCCATTTTTCATGATTGACTGGAGAAGTACCAAATATGTTCATCCTTTCCATGCTGCAAAGGTTCCATATTTTGAAGAATTTCACTATGTACAGTTTCTTGAATCTTATCATAGCTTGTGATTGGCCAAACAACTTAATCTTGGCCAAGTTCATGTTTGAATTTTCTTGTCTTAGAATAGAGAATAAAGGTCTGTCCAAACAGTTTAAGCTTGGCAGATCAGTAGATAGGTAGAGAAGCAAAGGAGCCCAACTACTTAATCTGGGCCCTTGGAAGAGATAAGGGTAGACTTAGATAGGAGGGCAGCTAAACGAAAAGAAGAGAATCAGGGTTTGCTAGTTCAAACACACCCAATGAAAATGAAGAAAAAATGTTAGGTGTACTAGGCTGGGTAGGCAGTTTTGATGTTGCAGAAGTAGGTTTATGAGAAATTTGGTCCTTTGAAACAGGTTTCATCTCATAAATATCATAAGGTGCTATGGCAAGGTGGTTATAAAACAAATGGAGCATGAATAATTTCCCTCCTCATTTTTCCAAGAACACTTACTAACATCCCCCCAAGGACAATGAGATGTACTCAATGCACTTAGTCCACTTCATTTCATGGAAAAAACTAAGTGAAACTGTGTTTTCACCTAGGAAAAACAAGCCACCTTTCTTGTGTAAAATGTTTTTATTCCATTATGCTAAGTTTCCCAAAACTTCATAACTTGCTATCTTTTCATTTCCCATGCCTAAGTTTCTCACTCTATAAACATAGCATTTATTTAGACATATCCATCCCACATATTCATATTAATTCCCTAACTTTATTATATAGCTCCTATATAATGTTTCCCTGCCCCTATTATATATAAAAATACATAAAAAACCCCTAAAAAACTAATATCCCGACCCTAGGCAATATAGCCATATATTAAAGGTCTTCGGGAATTATAGGTTCACTTGGAACCTCATAATAACCCCTTGCGTGCATATAACATTGGGTTTCATTTAACATTTGGTTAAATGAATAACCAAACCGCTCGAACCCAAAATAAAAATACATTGCAAAACCCCGCAAAACATTATAAAACGCCGAACTATTACGGCGAGTCCCCTTGCCACAACCCCCGATATTTCTCGTTCACCGTCGACTGTTGGATCCAAGCTCTCAGATTCGATGGTGCACTACTATATTGCGATCCCCTCGATGCCCGAATTTTATATTATGTGAAAATGGTGGTTTCACCGCCGTACAGGGGACACACGTCGCCCGCTCGGCTGTATCGCGACCCCCCTACTGAATACCGCCGCTGCCCAAAACGTGGTGCGATAATACCATATACTGCCCTCGCTTCCCACCACTGACGTCCTCATCCAGTTCAACACCCACGATGGCTACCATCTCACCTCCTTGTCATCAGATGATGTAACCACCACATCAACTCACGTCATTGCCACGTCCCCCACTACGCGACAAAATCACACGTCACGATGACGTCATCCGAAAAAAATACGCCAAAACCCGCCAAGGTCGAAATTTTCATTAAAAAGAGGTGAAAGTGTCATTTTCGCTTGTTTTTGTTTGTCTTCTCTGCGCGACGTCTGCATGCCAATTTGCATTCAACGACAATCATTCGAACATACTATCCACCACCCAGCTAATTTGCTCCACAGTTCGGCCCTTCAGCTCGGCTCACCACCTGCAACTCGCACATTTCAACATCAAAACAGGTATTTACATGAATTTTGCTCCCGAACCCTGTTTTCTAAGTTTTCTCTGTTAATTCTCGAAAAAATGCCATAATTTGAGTTACATTTGTCAATATACCTGCAAAATTGCCCATTGAAACTACTATTTTGCCCAATTTTTTACTAAAAACCCTACCAACTCCCTCTTCCTCTGCAAATTTCTCCCATTAAGCCAAGATCAAGGTCACTCTGGTCTGTGATTGCCAAAGGAAAGGCCCTGAAACTATTTCTACCCATTCCTTGCTAAAAAAGCTCTCCAAGCTTCATTTTCTGCTACAAATTCTACCCAGCAAGTCAAAACAAAACGCTCCAGTTTGCAAATCCTTTGAAAAAAGCCCTAGAGCCGCTATTTTACCCACTGTTGTTGTATAGACCAACATTCTAATTAAAAACACAAGAGAATTTATAAGATGGAATCCCCTGCTCCAGTGGCCCTCAATGTGGCCCCTCTCAATGCTCCACATAAAGAACTTGAATGGTTACCCCTAGCTGACAAGGATTTCCAGATTAATGACATAATGGGTAACAAATCTCATCTCCAGGCCTTCTATGAGATCAGGAACAACTACATAAACAAAGCTGATATCTTTGGAATTTGGGAGTCCAATATGCCCATGTACTACCTCCCTTGTGTCAATGTTTTTCCTGACCTCATTCACCAATGCCATGCCAATTATGAGCCCACTCAAAGGGCAGTGATGTCTCCTTCTGGAACAGTTCTATTTTATATGACCCCTGAATCTATAAATGAGATGCTGCATTTTAAGCCAATTGGGCCATTGACTCCTCTTTCCTTGGGACTTTTGCTTGACCAAGGTGCTAAATTGCCAAGTTTAGAAATAACCAGAATAGGCCAATTATTTATGAAACCAAATTGTTAACCTCAGGAACCTCCTCCATATCTAGACTCATGGTTTAATGAAGCAGGAAAATTTATTATTGATATGATAGCCTATATCCTGGGATTCAAAACTAGTGAGTATGTAGATGAAACCACATTGGTCCTCTTATCCATCTTTACTCCAGGATAGCCCCCCATTGTCAGGTATGATTATTCCACCTTCATGGCTGACAAGATCCATGAGCAATTCATGAGCATGGACAGAGAAAGAGTGTTTAAATACACGTCATACATATATCATTTGTTGCTCTATTACCAGCTAGATAGATTTCAAATTCCCCTCAGAAAATTGGATTTAAAAGGGGAGCGAAGGTCTGTAATCTTCTAGACCTTAGTCTTCCACCATGTTTACTACTCTCCTTATACTTATTATGAATTCATTGATATGTTCATATATCCAGCAACCTCTTTACTGATGACAAGTCCTCCAGATAGACTTTCTGGTGAAATGCAGAGAATTCTACAGCTCTCCAAGAGCTACAATATAGGTGAATGGTACTTTTACCAGAATCACACTGTGATCCGAATATATGGTTGTGAGTTGTGCTCCTACAAATTGCCAAAATACGTACCAATGCGATTGTTTGCACTGGAATACTTCAAACAATTTATCCAGGCAGATGTAATCCATTTCTGTGAGGCCAAGAAAAAGGCACAACTCAAAATAAGAAATCAACTGGGCCCTTTCACCTTCAATAAAAGGGAAGCCTGGAAAGAGGCTAATGATATTTTAGGGCACAGAATCAAGATGAAACAGAGTTACTACTGGGCACCATATGACCCCAATCATTTCATAAGTTATAGGAAAGTGAAAAATAAGCTGCCAACATATTTTCATTGTAAAATCCCTAAAATCCAACAATATGCTAATCAACAAGAGTGGCTAGAGGGCACATTAGTTGAAGAGATAACTGAAGAAGAGAAATTGGAAAAGGAAATGAAAGAGCTTGAAAAAACGCTTGACCTAGACTCTTTTGGACAGGTATCCTTCAAGATGCCCCAACACATTGGAGGTGATACATCTTTTGCTGAGAGCTCATAACAAACATCACAAAAGGCCAGTTCAGCAGCAACAAAGGGCAAGGAGGTGATGGGTGTAGAACAACAAATAATGGCAGATCAACCTACCACATCAAAAGAATAGGGTCAAGGGCAAGTTCCCCCAGCTCAAACCAAGGCACCAGAAGACCCTGTACTATAGACTCCTCAAAACGAGGAAAAGAGCAGAAAGCGAGATAGAGAAGAGGATACCCTTGGCAGTGGACCAACAGAACAACTAGGAGATAAGAGGTAGAGATTGAATCCCTATTTTGAGAAGGAATTTTTGGAAGATACCACAAGCAACATGAGAGATGAGGAAAGGACTGAGAAACAAACTTCTCCATTAACTGGCACATCAGCTAGCTCATTCCAGCAAGAGCTAGAGAGGAAACATAGTACGGAAGTTTCATCCACCAGGCCTCAAAGCAAGCAAAGCTTAGATATCAAGAAAAATTTCACTAAAATAAAAGAAAAAAATGATCTAGTAAGGATGCAACTTTATAATCATCTAATGAGGACAACACTCACCAATCAACAAAGGCTAATGGATATTTATGATATTCAAGAAACAACAACCACAGTCAGCTGCTGATTATATTAGAACCAATCTGGAAGTTTTCTCTAAAGATATCCACCCAATTGACCAAATTGAATTACATAAGCGAACTGGGGAGATGTTGTACTCCACCTTGGCAGACAAGGCATTGCTCGCTCACAAACTGCCAAATTCGTTGCACAATAGATTTGCCCAATTAGAATTGGAAAAGGCTTCCTCCTTAGCTAAGGACAACAGGATTAAGTCCTTAGAAGAAATTATCATCGAACTCGGGCATAATCCTAAGGATGCAAAGGGCATCAAAGCACTAATAAAGAAGAAGGAGGAGGACACTGCAACCCTCAAAAAGCAATTAAAGCTGCCAATTACAATGCATCCACAAAGTACAGAAGTTTCCCAGCAGAAAGAAGAGGAGGACATGGTAAGTTTACTAAAAAGGATGAATGAAAGATTAGCAGAAACAGAGCAGGCATTGGAGAAAGCAATGAAAGAGAAGCAGGGAGAGTCGACCTCCCAGCCACTTGAAACAGCTCCAATAGGTACCACAGCTCCCCCCACAGTTACAGCAGCAGTCCCTCCTACTGTCCCAGTATCAACAACAGGTATCTCAGCTTCAGCAGCAACAACAGGGCCAGATACCAGCATGGGCATGGAAGAATTGATGAAAGTAGTAAAAGAGCTAGAGGTCCAAATGTCAGAGCTTAAATACGTAAAAGAAAAACTAGCCAAACTAGAGGTAAGCTATGAAAAATCTAAGATAACAGTGGTAGAGAAAACCAGAGAGGTAAAGGCCCTAGAGAACAAGGTGAAATCTTTGGACAAATATCTCACCCTGCATAAACCTCTAGTAGACATTAAAAAAAATTTGTGGACCAAAATTGGCCAGTCTATCACTGACCAATGGCAATCAATTCAAACGATCCATGAACAAATAGAATTGATAGAAATGGCCTAAGTGGAAATTCAAAGGTCGAGGGCATCATTGGGAAACATGCCTGAGCAGGCCAATAGACTAATCCATTTTTTGAATACTCATACCAGAGAACAGTTAGCAACTTTGGAGATCAGGGACAAAACGGGCACCATTTTGACAGTGAAAAAGGTGCTAACTATGAGGAATTTTACACAGAATTTGGAAAGGAAGTGCCAAGAAATGTAGATGGAGATAAATGCCTTCATAGAGAAGTTTACAGTCTTGCAGTAGAAGGGTCTACCCAGTTTATTAACTAGCAATCAAAGACTGTTAACACATGAACAATATGCTCACAGGGTAAACACATATGTTGCCAATCAGATCACAGCATCATCAAGCACTTCAGAAGACACAGGGCCTCCCTCTGGACAGAGCTTATATGAAAAATTGGAAAATCTGTTCTATATTGAACATGAAATAAATCATCTTTTTGAAGTCCAACCCAATTTCTACAGGTATATTGAAGCTGATGAAACACTAATAAAAATACAAAGACATCAATTGCCAACAGACCAATGGTGGCAGAGCATGCTGGAAGTTTTACCAAGGTAATTCCAATTTTCCTTTATCATCTGCATTTAATTCAATGTTAAAGCACGTGGCACATATCAGAAAGGCAAAAAACAACAGAGGAAGGAGTCAAGCGGGGACTAGAACGCATTAAAGCGGAATCAAGCATAGATGAAAGGGTCGGGACAGCAATGCAAGAATGCAAAGTAAAGACACAATTACTAATCGACTTCCTGAGTTATAAAGTCAAACATATCTTATCAGTTAAAGCAGCCAGCACAACAAAAATTGCTTCTGCATTCACTTCTACATTTATTTCCCTTGTCAGAGTAGGTGGAGGAAGTTATTGCTTGATATCTTATCCACAAGATATTTTGTAACTCTCTTTTATATAAATACGTCCCCAAGAGATGTATTCGGGGTTGATGATTTCTTCTCTGGACTGCGCTGTAACTCTGAGATTTTTATACAAAGGCTATTGAAGTTCATTGCTGCTGGACTGTTTGAATGTGGATTTGATGTTCTGAGGCCTGCTACAGAATTCATGTGTCTTTCTATGGATCAATAAGTTGTTCTAAACAGTGTTTTGTGTTTTCTATGTTTGAAAATTTCATATATGTTTCATAATCTTAGTAACAGGGAAAAAGAATAGCCCAGAATTTGTTTAAGTACACTCTGTGTTCAATCTCTGTTGTCAATTATGTTTTCTTCAGAATTAGCATAAATAGGAATTCTTAGCTGCTCCTGTTTCCACTGATTCTTTCACTTTGAATATTGCCAAGGAATGCTTTACTGCTCCTTGATAATATTCATGCACTTTCCATCTACCAACATGATGAAGGATTCTTAACTGCCCTTCATCCACTGGCTTACATTCCATCAATTTCCATATTTTAAAATTGTTCCAAGGTCGATTATCTTGCTCTGTAGTATTTCCCTTCATCGAAGAAAACACACTCAGCGGTTCGTCCTCATAGACTCCATTTACCCAATGGAATAAACTGTTTCAGACTTGCTTCCTAGCTCTGTTTAAGGTCACCATCCAACAAACTTAAAACAAAACCCTGTACATCATAACTAGCCTAAAAATACCTCAAAACAAAGTTATATTATAAAGAGAGAGCCCTCTCTGGATGCATTTTGGCTAGAAACTGCATCTAAAATATTGGTTAGTGGTTACCTCGGCCATATTTTCTTTTCTCACAAGTTTTGGGGAACAACCTGAGTGATAACATCATTGGCGACTCCACTGGGGACCTGAATGAATGTTTTTTACTGTTGTCTAAATTCTAAAACTACAGATGGAGCCTGAAGTTAGCCAGGCAGCCTTTGAAACTGTTTTTGCTATGAAATCACAGGAGTAAATAAAAGCTACTTCAATCTAACTCCAGTCTAGCTTTAGATTTTAAATAGCTGTCTCAAAGATTTGATTAGTTTCCTTGTTTCAAACATACCTGAAGGAAAGCCCAACTCCTCCTATTCAAAAGCTTCCTTCAAGACATTGTCAAAACTTGTATCCTCCAAATATACCCAGAAAATACCAACAATATATTTTTAGAAGCTGGCTCCAAAGAAGAAAGTTCGGTATACTAGGTCAAACCCATATCCAAATCCTCCAGCTATCTTTGACAATCCTAATTTAATCCCTAAGTGCCTTAGAATCCAAGAAAACCAAGAAAATTCTGTTGAGTTAAACCTTAATACACCTCAGCAAAACCCCATCCAACCTGAGCTTACTGCTGGAAAATCACAAGCACTTTCCCCTATCACCGTAGCTTCCCCTATTTCACCATCATCACTCCAAAACCTCTTTTCCACTCCTCTATCCACATCACTTGTCTCAGTTGTCATCCCTGTGCTTCCAGTTGTCCCACTTTTACCTGTTAATATGGAAAATCGATATGCTCCCTTGCATTTGCCTGCAAATCCAGGGGCTATGCCCCAAGACTATCAAAGAAAAATCACCTATTTTGATGGTACCGGAACCTATACAACTCAACAACATACCAAGAAGATGATAGACTATTTTGAAAACTATGAAGTTGATGATGATGATGTCAGGATGAAAATTTTCGTCCAGAGCTTAACTGGTGATGTAAGGACCTGGTTTAGGGAACTCCCTACAAATACCATTGCTAACTCAAATGCCCTTTATCATATGTTCATGAATAGATGGGAAAAGAAAAAGGACCCATTACACATCCTATCAGAATATGAAAGCTTGGAAAGAGGTCCACAAGAAAGTGTCCAAGATTACTGTGCCAGATTTAATAATGTGTACAATGCTATTCCTCAGAATCTTGGACCACGACCAGACTTAGCCTTGATCAAATTCCCTGATGGATTTGACTCGGACATGGCTTACCAGCTTGGGGAGAGAGCTCCTCCAAGCTTAGAAGACATGCAAATCATAGCTGTAAGTGTTGAAGCCAATCTGATTTCTAAAAGAAATCGGGCTAGATCTGAGAGAAGAACAACCTTTAAGGAATAGCCTTCTACATTTGAACAAAAAATAGATGCAATCATCAAAGCTATGGACAGACTGGGAGATAGAGTGGAAACTATTGAAAGGAAATCTTCATGGCAGGGCCAACCAAGCAACACTGCTAGAAATCCAAACTTTAGCAAAAACCAAAATCCAAATCTAGGAAAAGCTGGTCCAGACCAAAACATAAGGCCCCCATTCCAAGAAAACTATGCAGAAGCTTCAACAGCTAGTGAACCAACAGAGGATACCCAAATTTTCTTGATGGGTCTCAATGGTGAATAGAAAATATTCCTAACTCGAGAAGACCAAGAAGCCCACACTCTTGGTCAGTTTCAAATTCAATCAGGAGAGTCTTTCGATTTCAAAGAAGGATATTATGCAGCTGTCTATGAAGTGCATAAACAATAAAATCTTAGGAGTAGAAGAATAGACATCCCTGATGATCCCAAGTAGAAACCAATCAAGTAGCCTAACAAAACCAAACCCAAGGATCATCATATACAAACTATTCCTAAATCAACTTCCAATCCAAATAGTCCAACAGTTGAAGATATTTCAGACCTAGAAAAATCAAACCAGCACCCTCCAACTATTTTTCCTCTTGAGGAAATCATAGAGGAACCCGTAGAAAACAATGTCAAACTAACTTCAGCTCATAATAATATTCTAGTGAAAGAATCAGTTATAGAAAAATCTGATGAAAAGGATAACCTTACTGCCCGAAATAAGTAAGTTAAAAGTAGCCATCCCACTATCTGAATTGGCTAGACATGAAGTTTTTAGAGAACAAATCAGCAGATCATCACAGATTTCAGAAAACAAAGATTTAGTGAATGTCCTTGATGATCGACCAGAACTCATATTTGGCCATGAAGCAAATGGCAAATTGGTAGATGGAGGAGTTCCTCCTTTCTATGTCAGCTTAAATATACATGATAAGATACTTCACAATGCAATGTTTGATTATGGGGCCTCTCATAACTTGATGCCCAAATTTGTGATGGAAAAATTAGGGCTTGACATAACTAGACCATACAAAGACCTATTCTCATTTGATTCTAGCGAAGTTAGACGTCTAGGTTTGATTAAAGATTTGTGTGTATCATTAGTCCAATATCCAGCCAAAACAATTTTAATGGATGTGGTGGTGGCTGATATTCCACCCAAATATGGAATGTTGTTATCTAGATCCTATGGTACCAAGCTTCAGGGATCCTTGCAACTTGACATGTCTTATGCCACCATCTCAGTCTTTGGCCATCCAAAGAGATTATACAGAGAAACTTTGATGAAGTATGTGGTCAACAGCCAAGAAAAACCCAAAAGCTTTCCCATTTATTCCATGCACTCCGACATGGATTCTTTCATCTTGTACAACACTGAGATTCATACCCCAACTGATGTTAAAATTTTGACATTAAACCAGAATGAATTCCTAGATGAAAAACCTACAGTTCTGATTCAAGAAGTCTCTAAGAACAGTCATATAGTAGTCACACAAGAAACACCAAAAGAAAATGAAGATGCAAATATGTCTGCTAAACAAATTGAGACAATTACCGATAATAGTTCTAAACAAGAAATCCTACGGTATCTAGAGTTTGATGGATCTGCTAATAAGCTAGGAGTAGGGGTAGGCATTTGGATTCACAACATGAAAAATGACTATGCTGAAGGGCATGCATATAGATTGAATTTCAGATGCACTAACAACATGGCCGAATATGAACCCTTCTGCTTGGGCTCAAAGTGATCAAAAGCATAGGGGCGGATAGGATATCAGTTTTAGGAGATTCGGATTTGATAATTCAGCAAATGAAAGGTAACTTTGTCACAAATGACATTAGATTGAGATCATACAGAGGGGAAGCAATTGAAATTCTCAACACCTTTTTAGAATCTCAACTCACCAAAATCCTAAGGAATCAAAATTTACATGCTCACAGCCTAGCAACCTTTGCCAGTACTTGGAAGCTGCCATTTGGTCCTGCTCATCTTTTCATAGCTGAAATCAAACACAGACCAGGTATTCTAGACAATGTAAAAAATTGGCAAGTCTTTGACAATGATACTCAAATCAATAATTTCCTGACCCTCAAAGAAGAGTTTTCCAGCACAAAAACAAATACAAGCTCTGCTAGTGAAAATGATCAAATAGACACAGCTGAGACACATATTTCTGTTGAGACAACAAACCAAATTCTACATCCCACTAAGTTTGCTAAAACAGATTTACAGAAACTTGAAGAAAAATAATGTGAGGATGCCATTGGAGCAGAATGTGAAGTCGTTGATTTGAAGGATAATTTTTTACCTACTGCCTCACCCCTTTGGAAGACATTTTTGATTCAAATGACATTTCTAGCAAACCTAAAATGCAGCCATTAAACACAGAAATTGAGGACTGTAATATAGGAACTGCAGAGAATCCTAAAATCATAAAATTGTCCAAAGCCCTGCCCGTTGACCAAAAACTGAAGTATGCTGAACTGTTTAAAGAATTTCAAGATGTTTTTGCATGGAGTTATGAGGACCTAAAGTCTTATGTTACATTTGTTATCCAACACACTATACTCTCAAGGAAAACCAGAAACCTTTCAAACAGAAACTTAGGAGGGTCAACCCTGTGCTCCTCCCTTTAATTGAGAAAGAAGTTAAGAGAATGTATGAAGCTGGAATTATAGCTCCAATCAGATTTTCAGAATGGGTTTCAAATTTGGTGCCCACTAGAAAGAAGACGGGAGATTAGGCTATGTGTTGATTTGGGAAATTTGAACAAAGTCTCCTTAAAGGATAACTACCCCTTACCCAAAATGGATCACATTCTACAAAGGGTTGTGGGTGCTTCAAGGATCTCACTGTTGGATGGATTCTCAGGTTTCAATCAGATCCTAATGCACCCTGATGACCAAGATAAAACTTCTTTCACAACCCCTTGGGGAACATTCAAATATGTAAAAATGCCATTTGGACTCAAGAATGCAGGAGCAACTTTTCAAAGAGCCATGGATATAGCTTTTGCTAAAGAAATCCATGATTTTTTAGTCATTTACCTAGATGACCTTACAACTTTTTCCAAAACAGATCAAGAACACCTAGATCATCTTAGGCAGGTATTCTTAATTTGTAGAAAATATGGTATATCATTGAATCCAAAGAAATCATTGTTTGGCCTAGAAGAAGGAAAATTATTGGGCCATATCATCTCTAAAGAAGGCATTAGAATTGATCCGGACAGAATACAAGCTATCTTGCAAGTCCCTCACCCTAGAAACATCAAAGAACTACAAGCCTTTTTGGGGAAGATCAATTTTCTAAGAAGATTCATACCAAACCTAGCTGAGCTGATAAGATTGTTGAACAACATGCTGAAAAATGATTCCAAGGTTAAGTGGACAATAGAATCTAAGCAAGCCTTTGAAGAAATAAAAAAATCTTTGACTCAAACACCATCCCTCACAAGCCCCAATTTGACAAGGACTTTATGATATTCGCATTTGCATCAGAACATACAATTGCTGCTGTTTTGCTTCAAAAAGATGACCAGGGATGTGAAAAACCCATAACCTTCTTTAGCAAGGCACTTAGAGATGCTCCACTCAAATATCAAATCATGGAGAAACAAGCATATGCACTTGTAAAGGCCATTAAGGACTTTAGAGTTTACATCTTGTACTCTCATGTGATTGCTTATGTGCCCAATACTGTTGTTAAAGACATCCTAACCTAAGAAGGAATTGAAGGAAAAAGGGGCAAATGGATAGCTACCATACTAGAATATGACATTGAAATCAAACCAAAAAAACTGATAAAAGGACAAGGACTAGCTAAACTCATGACTGAAACCAACTTTCAAGCCCTTGACATAAATCAACTGGATATGGCAGAGATGGCGACTCCACAGATCAATCAAGCCTTTTTACATCACCTTGGTATGCTGACATATGTTTTGTATTATTAAACCTACAAGCTCCTCTAGGATTATCCAGAACTAAGAAAAGATTTTTGAAAATGAAAGCTTCCAAGTTCTGTATTTTTGATCATGCTCTCTTTTGGAAAAATCATAAAGGTGTTTTATTAAATTGTCTAATCAAAGAAGAAACTGACAAAGTCCTTAAAGAGTTTCATGTAGGGGATTGTTGTGGACATTTATATTGGAAATTAACTGCTGACAAAATCCTAAGGGCTGGATTTTATTGGCCCACCCTATTTTCTGATGTAAAGAAATATGTAACTTCTTGCCACAAATGCCAAATTTTTGAAGGCAAGAAAAAGTTGCTGCCTCTGCCCCTCAAGCCCATTTCCACTGAAAGACCAATTCAACAATGGGGTTTAGACCTCATTGGGGAAATCCATCCTTCATCCTCTGGCCAGCATAAATGTAGTTTGACTGCTACAGACTATTTTACCAAGTGGATAGAGGTCATCCCTTGTAGGCAAGCCAATGACTCAGTGATCATGCAATTCTTAGAGACCAACATCTTGTCTAGGTTTGGCTGGCCAGAGAATATTATTACAGACAATGCTGCTACCTTTAAATCTAAGAGAATGATCAATTTCTGTCATAAATACCACATTACCTTGGGCCATTCTACAGCCTATTACCCTCAAGGTAATGGTCTAGCTGAATCCTCCAACAAAAGCTTGATCAACATCATTAAGAAAGTCTTGGAGGAGAACAAGAAAAATTGGCATAAAAGGCTTATAAATGCACTATGGGCAGATAGATTGACCACTAAGATATCTATTGGGACAAGTCCCTATGAATTGGTTTATGGAGGTAGTATTCCCTTCTTCTTTGGGAATCCCAGTGATAAATTTGCTACACGAGATACAGGCATAACCTAATGATATCTAGAGAAGGATCAATCAAACTATTCACTTGCAGCAGACAAGAGAGGAGGTCTATCAAAGAGCTTAAGTTCTACAAGAAAAGCTTAAAAAGATATTTGATAAAAGAACCAAAGCAGAGGATTTCTTCATTGGGGATAAAGTTTTAAAGTGGGATTCCAGGAGAGAAGATAGAGGAAAACATGGAAAATTTGATTTCTTGTGGAGAGGACCATTTATCATTCAGACTATACCAGGAAACAACACCTACTTTTTGAAAATCCTGGATGGTACAGAGGCAGATGATGGACCAGTCAATGGCCGAATGCTGAAGCATTATTTCGATCCACTTTGTTAAAGATACCAGCACTTTAATTTGTACATAACAGTGTTTACTTTCTGCAGTTTATTACAACAATAATATAGGGAATAAGTTGCAGCAAATTTTGAGGAAAAGGCAAGGAATTGTACCACCTTTGGGTATTGCATTTTAAGTTTATCAGAAGAAGCTAAAGAAGTAGACTTGGGAGCTGTGAAAATGATGACAAATATTCGGATAGAGTATCCTAAATAGAGCTGCAACTATTTGAATCAATTCATGAGAAATTTATAGATATTGCAGAGGCACCAGTTTGTGTACAGCAAAGGAGAAATTTCAGAATACAACAAGAATTGAATATAAGGCCATCTGACCTGCTGTTCTTGACTTTTCACCGGGAAAATCCATCCCCAAGTGGAGCCACTGTTAGATTCCTATATCAATAGGTTTCATTTTTCATGATTGACTGGAGAAGTGCCAAATATGTTCATCCTTTCCATGCTGCAAAGGTTCCATATTTTGAAGAATTTCACTATGTACAGTTTCTTGACTCTTATCATAGTTTGTGATTGGCCAAATAGCTTAATCTTGGCCAAGTTCATGTTTGAATTTTCTTGTCTTATAATAGAGAATAAAGGTCTGTCCAAACAATTCAAGCTTGGCAGATGAGTAGATAGGTAGAGAAGCAAAGGAGCCCAACTGCTTAATCTGGGCCCTTGGAAGAGATAAGGGTAGACTTAGATAGGAGGGCAGCTAAAAGAAAAGAAGAGAATCAGGGTTTGCTAGTTCAAACGCACCCAATGAAAATGAAGAAAAAATGTTAGGTGTACTAGGCTGGGTAGGCCATTTTGATGTTGCAGAAGCAGATTTATGAGTAATTTGGTCCCTTGAAATAGGTTTCATCTCATAAATATGATAAGGTGCTATGGAAAGGTGGTTACAAAACAAATGGAGCATGACTAATTTCCCTCCTCATTTTTCCAAGAACACTTACTAACATCCCCCCAAGGACAATGAGATCTGCTCACTGCCCTTAGTCCACTTCATTTCATGGAAAAAACTAAGTGAAACTGTGTTTTCACCTAGGAAAAACAAGCCACATTTCTTGTGTAAAATGTTTTCATTCCATCATGCTAAGTTTCCCAAAACTTTATAACTTGCTATCCTCTCATTTCCCCATGCCTAAGTTTTTCACTCTATAAACTTAGCATTTATTCAGACATATCCATCCCACATATTCATATTAATGCCCTAACTCTATTATATAGCTCCTATATAATGTTTCCCTGCCCCTATTATGTATAAAAATACATAACAAACCCCTAAAAAACTAATATCCTGATCCTCGGAAATATAGCCATATATTAAAGGTCTTCGGGAATTATAGGTTCACTTGGAACCTTATAATAACCCCTTGCACGCATATAACATTGGGTTTCATTTAACATTTGGTTAAATGAATAACCAACCCGCCCGAACCCAAAATCAAAATACATTGCAAAAACCCGCAAAACATTATAAAACGTTGAAATAATATGGTGGGTCCCCTCGCCACAATCCCCGCTATTTCCCGTTCACCGTCGACCATTGGATCCAGGCTCTCAGATCTAATAGTGCACTGCTATATTGCGATCCCCCCGACGCCCGAAGTTTATGTTATGGGAAAATGGTGGTTTCGCCACCGTACAGGGGACAGACGTTGCCCGCCCGGCTCTATCGCGACCCCCTTGCTGCATACCGCCGCTACCCAAAAAGCGGTGCGATAATACCATATACTGCCCTCGCTTCCCACCGCTGACATCCTCGTCCACTTCAACACCCATGATGGCTGCCACCTCTCCTCCTTGTCATCAGCTGATGTCACCACCACATCAGATGACGTCATTTCCACGTCCCCCGCTACGCGACAAAATCACATGTCACGATGACGTCACCCGACAAAAATACTCCAAAACCCGCCAAAGTCGAAATTTTCGTTAAAAAGAGGTGAAAGTGTCATTTTCGCTTGTTTTTGTTTGTCTTCTCTGCGCGATGTCTGCATGCCACTTTGCGTTCAACAACAGTCATTCGACCATACAGTCCACCACCCAGCTAATTTGCTCCACAGTTCCGCCCTTCAGCTCGGCTGACCACCTGCAACTCGCACATTTCACCGTCAAAACAGGTATTTACATGAATTTTTCTCTCGAACCCTGTTTTCTAAGTTTTCTCTGTTAATTCTCGAAAAAACGCCATAATTTGAGTTACATTTGTCAAAATTCCTGCAAAATTGCCCACTGAAACTACTATTTTGCCTAATTTTTTACTAAAAAACCTTCCAACTCCCTCTTCCTCTACAAATTTCTCCCATTAAGCCGAGCTCAAGGTCACTCTGGTCTGTGATTGCCCAAGGAAAGGCCCTAAAACTATTTCTACCCATTCCTTGCTGAAAAACTCTCCAAGCTTCATTTTCTGCTACAAATTCTACCCAGCAAGTCAAAACAAAATGCTCCATTCTGCAAATCCCCTGAAAAAGTCCCCAGAGCCACTATTTTACCCACTGTTGCTGTATAGACCCACATTCCAATTAAAAACACAAGAGAATTTATAAGATGGAAGCCCCTGCTCCAGTGGCCCTCAATGTGGCCCCTCTCAATGCTCCACATAAAGAACTTGAATGGTTACCCCTAGCTGACAAGGATTTCCAGATTAATGACATAATGGGTAACAAATCTCATCTCCAGGCCTTCTGGGAGATCAGGAATAGCTATAGAAACAAAGCTGATATCTTTGGAATTTGGGAGTCCAATATGCCCATGTACTACCTCCCTTGTGTCAATGTTTTTCCTGACCTCATTCACTAATGCCATGCCAATTATGAGCCCACTCAAAGGGTAGTGATGTCTCCTTCTGGAAAAGTTCTATTTTATATCACCCCTGAATCTATAAATGAGATGCTGCATTTTAAGCCAATTGGGCCATTGACTCCTCTTTCCTTGGGAATTTTGCTTGACCAAGGTGCCAAATTGCCAAGTTAAGAAATAACCAGAATAGGCAAATTATTTATGAAACCAAATTGTCAACCTCAGGAACCTCCTCAATATCTAGACTCATGGTTTAATGAAGCAAGAAAATTTATTATTGATATGATAGCCTACATCCTCGGATTCAAAACTAGTGAGTATGTAGATGAAACCACATTGGTCCTCTTATCCATATTTACTTCAAGACAACCCCCCAATGTCAGGTATGATTATGCCACCTTCATGGCTGACAAGATCCATGAGAAATTCATGAGCATGGACAAAGAAAGAGTGTTTAGATACACATCATACATATATCATTTGTTGCTCTATTATCAGCCAGATAGTTTTCAAATTCCCCTCAGAAAAATGGATTTAAAAGGGGAGCGAAGGTCTGTAATATTCTAGACCTTAGTCTTCCACCATGTTTACTACTCTCCTTATACTTATTGTGAATTCATTGATCTGCTCATATATCGAACCACCTCTTTATTGATGACAAGTCCTCCAGATAGACTTTCTGGTGAAATGCATAGAATTCTACAGCTCTCCAAGAGCTACAGTATAGGTGACTGACACTTTTACCAGAATCACATTATGATCCGAATATATGACTGTGAGCTATGCCCCTACAAATTGCCAAAATATGTGCCAATACGATTGTTTGCACTGGAATACTTCAGACAATTTATCCAACCAAATGTAATCCATTTCTGTGAGGCCAAGAAAAAGGCACAACTCAAAGTAAGAAATCAATTGAGCCCTTTCACCTTCAATAAAAGGGAAGCCTGGCAAGAGGCTGATGATATTTTAGGGCAGAGAATCAAGCTGAAACAGAGTTTCTATTGGGCACCATATGAACCCAATCATTTCATAAGTTATAGGAAAGTGAAAAATAAGCTGCCAGCATATGTTCATTGTAAAATCCCTGAAATCCAACAATATGCTAATCAACAAGAGTGGCTAGAGGGTACATTAGTTGAAGAGATAACTGAAGAATAGAAATTGGAAAAATAAATCAAAGAGCTTGAAAAAACACTTGACCTGGACTCTTTTGGACAGGTATCCTTCAAGCTTCCCCAACACATTGGAGGTGATACATATTTTGCTGAGAGCTCACAACAAACATCACAAAAGGCCAGTTCAACAGCAACAAAGGGCAAGGAAGTGGATACAGAATAGCAAACAATGGCAGATCAACCTACCACATCAAAAGAACAAAGTCAAGGGCAAGTTCCCCTAGCTCAAACCAAGGCACCAGAAGCCCCTGTACTAGACACTCCTCAAAATGAGGAAAAGAGCAGAAAGAGAGATAGAGAAGAGGATACCCCTGCTAGTGGACCAGCAGAACAACCAGGAGATAAGAGGTAGAGATTGAATCCCTATTCTGAGGAGGAATGTTTTGAAGATACCACAAGCAACATGAGAGATGAGTAAAGGACCGAGCAACAAACTTGTCCATTAGCTGGCACATCAACTAGCTCATTCCAGCAAGAGCTAGAGAGGCAACATAGTGTGGAAGTTTCATCCACGAGGCCTCAAAGTAAGCAAAGCTCAGATATCAAGAAAAATTTCACTAAAATAAAAGCAAAAAATGATCTAGTAAGGATGCAACTTTATAATCATCTAATGAGGACAACACCCACCAATCAACAAAGGCTAATGGCTGCTTATGATATTCATGAAAAGAAAATGATCCTCAGTCATTTCAAGCCCAAGACACAGCAACCAAAGTCAGCTGCTGATTATATTAGAACCAATCTGGAAGTTTTCTCTAAAGATATCCACCCAATTGACCAGATTGAATTAGATAAGCAAACTGTGGAGATGGTGTACTCCACCTTGGCAGACAAGGCATTGCTCACTCAAAAATTGCAAAATCCGTTGCATAATACCTCTGCCCAATTAGAATTGGAAAAGGCTTCCTCCTTAGCTAAGGAAAACAGGATTAAGTCCTTAGAAGAAATTATCATCGAGCTCGGGCATAATCCTAAGGATGTAAATGGCATCAAAGCACTAATAAAGAAGGAGGACGACATTGCAGCCCTCAAAAAGCAATTAACGCTACTAATTACAAGGCATCCACAAACTACAAAAGTTGCCCAGCAAAAAGAAGAGGAGGACATGGTAAGTTTACTAATAAGGATGAATGAGAGATTAGCAGAAACAAAGCAGGCATTGGAGAAAGCAATGAAAGAGAAGCAGGGAGAGTCAACCTCCCAGCCACCTGAAACATCTCCAACAGGTACCACTGCTCCCCCCACAGTTACAACAGCAGTCCCTCCTACTGTCCGAGCATCAACAACAGGTACCTTAGCTTCAGCAGCAACAATAGGGCCAGATACCAGCATGGGCATGGAAGAATTGATGAAATCAGTAAAAGAGCTAGAGGTCCAAATGTCAGAGCTTAAAGAGGCAAAAGAAAAACTGGCCAAACTAGAGGTAAGATATGACAAATCTAAGATAACAGTGGCAGAGAAAACCAGAGAGGTAAAGGCCCTGGAGAACAAGGTGAAATCCTTGGAAAAAGATCTCACCCTGCATAAACCTCTAGCAGACATTAAAACAATTTTGTGGACCAAAATTGGCCAGTCTATCACTAACCAATGGAAATCAATTCAAATGATCCATGAACAAATAGAATTGATAGAAAGGGCCCAAGTGGAAATTCAAAGGGCCAAGGCATCATTGGGAAACATGCCTGAGCATGCCAATAAACTAATCCATTTTTTGAATACTCATACCAGAGAACAATTAGCAGTTTTGGAGATCAGGGACAGAATAGGCACCATTTTGACAGTGAAAAAGGTGCTAACTATGAGGAATTTTATATAGAATTTGGAAAGGAAGTGCCAAGAAACGCAGATGGAGATAAATGCCTTCACAGAGAAGTTTACAGTCTTGCAGCAGAAGGGTCTACCCAGTTTATTAACCAGCAATCAAAGACTGTTAACACATGAACAATATGCTCATAGGGTAAACACATATGTTGCCAATCAGATCACAACATCATCAAGCACTTCAGAAGACACAGGACCTCCCTCTGGACAAGGGTTATATGACAAATTGGAAAATCTGTTCTATATTGAACATGAAATAAATCATCTTTTTGAAGTCCAACCCAACTTCTACAGGTATACTGAAGCTGATGAAACACTAATAAAAATACAAAGACATCAGTTGCCAACAGACCAATGGTGGCAGAGCATGCTGGAAGTTTTACCAAGGTAATTCCAATTTTGCTTTATCATCTGCATTTAATTCAATATCAAAGCACGTGGAAGGAGTCAAGTGGGGACTAGAATGCATTAAAGCGGAATCAAGCACAGATGAAAGGGTCGGGACAGCAACGCAGGAACGCAAAGTAAAGACACATCTACCAACCGACTTCCTGAGTTAAAAAGTCAAACATATCTTATCAGTTAAAGTAGCCAACACAACAACAATTACTCCTGCATTCCTTTCTACATTTATTTCCCTTGTCAGAGTAGGTGGAGGAAGTTATTGCTTGATATATTATCCACAAGATATTTTGTAACTCTCTTTTGTATAAATACCTCCCCAAGGGATGTATTCAGGGTTGATGATTTCTTCTCTGGACTACGCTGTAACTCTGAGATTTTTAATACAAAGGTTGTTGAAATTCACTGCTGCTGGACTGTCTGAATGTGGATTTGATGTTCCGGGGCCTGCTACAGAATTCATGTGTCTTTCTATGGATCATTAAGTTGTTCTAAACTGTGTTTTGTGTTTTCTATGTTTGCAAATTTCATATATGTTTCATAATATTAGTAACAGGGAAAAAGAATAGCCCAGAATTTGTTTAAATACACTCTGTGTTCAATCTCTGTTGTTAATTATGTTTTCTTCAGAGTTAACATAAACATGAATTCTTAGCTGCTCATGTTTCCACTGATTCTTTCACTTTGAATATTACCAAAGAATTCTTTACTGCTCCTTGATAATATTCATGCACTTTCCCTCTGCCAACATGATGAAGGATTCTTAACTGCCCTTCATCCACTGGCTCACATTCCATCAATTTCCAGATTTTAAAATTGTTCCAAGGTTGATTATCTTGCTCTGTAGTATTTCCCTTCATCGAAGAAAACACACTCAGCAGTTCATCCTCACAGACTCCATTTGCCCAATGGAATAAACTATTTCAGACTTGCTTCCTAGCTCTGTTTAATATCACCATCCAACAAACTTAAAACAAAACCCTGTACATCATAACTAGCCTAAAAATACCTCAAAACAAAGCTAAATTATAAAGAGAGAGCCCTCTCTGGATGCAATTTGGCTGGAAACTGCATCTAAAAGATTGGTTAGTGGTTACCTCGGTCGTATTCCCTTTTCTCACAAGTTTTGGGGAACAACCTGAGTGATAACACTAATTATCTTTCTCTTTTCTTTGGAGGGCAAGTTTGGTGGGAACTGTGATGATACCAGATAGTTTTCTATATTAGAAAACCATGGGAGAGAACTGAAATAGAAAACAAATTCTCATATGGTAACTGGTCATCCACCATTCCTTCTTCACCTGTAGGAAGATTCATCCTAGATAGAAAGTTAGCAACAACATTTTCCTTACCAGGCTTATCAACAATATTCAGATATAAATGTTGTAATAAAAGAAACCAACCTATGATTCTACCATTCACATCTGGTTTATTCATTAAATATCTGATTGTAGCATGATCAATATGCACAAATGTTTGATAGCCTATAATGTAATGCCTAAATTTTTTCATTGAATTCACAACAACCAGGAGTTCCTTTTTGGTCACAATATAGTTTAGCTCAGCCTTTGACAGGCTCTTACTAATAAAATAGATGGCATAGGGCAATTTCTCCTCTTCCTGACCTAAGGCTGCTCCTATGACTTTGTGTGAGGCATCAACATGAATATGAAAAGGGAGGGCCCAGTTTGGGCCTCTAAGGATTGGTGTAGTGGTTAACTTACCCTTTAGAATGTCTAAGGCCTCTTAACAACTCTTTGACCATATAAACTCAGAATCTTTGGCCAACAACCCAAAAAAAGGAGAGGCCAACTTGCTGAAGTCCTTTATGAACCTTCAGTAGTATCCAACTAACCCTAAGAAACTCCTGACATCTCTCTGCTTTTGTGGAGGTGGGACCCTTTGAATGATTGCTATTTTTTTTGGGTCCACATGTAGTCCTTGCTGAGATATTAAATAACCTAGCATAGTCCCTTTAGTCATTAAGAATTCACATTTTTCTGGACTGAGAGACAGATTGATTTCAATGCATTTGTGTAATACTTTGGCTAGGTTAGTCAGGGCTTCTTGCAAATCATAGCCATAAAGTGTAAAAGAATCCATATAGAATTCCACAACATCATGTAATAATTCAGAAAAAATACTCAAGACTTCTCTCTAAGGTGGCAGGAGCATTCCATAGGCCAAAAGGAAGGACCTTATAGGCAAAATTACCCCAGGGATAGGTGAATGTGGTCTTATCCTGGTCTTCTTGGTAGATTTGGATTTGGTTGTACCCACTGAATCCATCTAGGAATGAAAAAAACTTCTTCCCTACCAGGCCATCTTGCACTTGGTCAATGAAGGGTAGAGGGAAATGATCCTTCTTTGTGGCTTTTTTCAGATCCCTATAATCAACACAAATCCTCAACTTATCATTTTTCTTGAGAACTAACACTAAAGGAGAGAACCACTCACTGTTTAAGATAGGGTAAATGAATCCTGCATCTAGCTGTTTTTTCAGTTATTCTTTGACTATGTCTTTAAGAGCTGGATTCATCCTCTTTTGTGGTTTCCTGATAGGCTTTCAACCTTCTTTGATGTATATGTGGTGAGTACACACTGAGGGGTGTACTCCCTTCATTTCCTTATAACTCCAAGCAAAGGCTTCTAGGTGTTCTCTCAGCATGTTGCATAACTTTTCCTCTTCTAAAGAAAAAAGAGATGGGTTCATTTTCAAAGTTCTCTCTAGGCCAAATTCTATGGTTTTCACATGGAGTGGGTTGGAATTGGCCAAACATCAGTCAATTGGATGATTGCTCTGGGTTTCCCTTACTTCCTCTTCTAAAGATAATCAACTAGGAGTTGGACCTTGGAGCAGGTGTTCAATTACGTCATCCTCATCTTGCTGTCCTCCTCCTATACTTGCTTCCAAAGCATAAATTTGGGTGGAATAAACCTCATCTTCTTCCTCCTCTTCTAACCATAAAGGTAACTTATGCTTTAGGGTAGGTTGAGCAGGAGGGTATAAGACTAATTGTTTAGACATATGCCCATTCTTTATGGTCATATTCATAGCTCTGTAGCTAATGTAAGCATCAGCTGTGGCCAACCATGGCCTCCCAAGGATGAGAGGGTAACCAGTAAGCTTAGCCTTAGGCTGGAGAAAGGACACCATCACATCCTCCACAATTCCCTTAGGGGTGACTATGGAATGGTCTTGCAGACCTGTTGTGGTCTTCCTTAATGACCCTTGGAAGTTGAGCTTGAGCATGGTGTCCTTAGTCATCAGATTAACGACAGCCCCAAGATCAATCAGAGTGTGTGGGACAATGGTTCCATTGATGTGCACATCCACTACAGGGCTTCCAAGATTATCTGCCCCAACATTAAGTCAAACAACTATCCAATGACATTAATGGTAGGGGAATCCCTTTTTCCTCTTCTTTGATTCTTGAAGCACTTATCCTTAATCAACTTATTGTAAATGGGAACATATTTTATTGCCTGGAGAAGGGGAATATTTACATGTATAAATTTCAATTCTCCTAGAAATTCAGTTTCTTCTAGGCGAGCTGGAGTGGTTGGGTTAATCTTTCAGGAAATGGTGGATTTACTTTAAGTTTGCTTTCCTCTCTTTCTTCCTCAGCTTCCCTATGTGGAGAGGGAGGTTGGCTGTCTCGGAGAATCCTCCCAGATCTTAGTTTGATCTCCTGGATTTCTGTAGCATAAGTTGGGTATGATGTCTCTCCACTGTATGCTTGTTGAGCCTAACTATTGTTTGGGTTTGGATTTGGCTGGGTAGGCATATGGGGTTTCTTAGGTGGAGAAGAGTGCAAGAGTTATGGTTAGGTAGGTGGTGGAGGCAGTAGGGCTGGAACATTATTGAACTGGGGCATCCACCCCTGGTGTGGGGTATTCCACCAATGTTGTGGCTAGACGTAATGTTGAAATAACTGGTTGGCTGGCTGGGATTGATACTGAGATGCATAGGACCAAAGAGGGGGTGTAGACCAGGAAGGATGAATAGGGGTTCCCCAACAATGTATAGCTGTGGTTTGGTTGGGGTTGTACTATGCATGGGATGACCCTTGCATACCCTGATGGTATGGTCTAGGCCTAGGAGGTCTCCTTTGGTTGATGTAGAAAAGTTGCTCAGCGACCCCTTCAGCGCCTTGATATACAACTTTAAGTCTAGTTAAAGAAGGGCACTTGTCTCTGGAGTGTTTTTCTTCACATATTGAGAAAATCTTAATACAGTTTAATGGACATTCATTCCTAGGATGCCTCCTAGTGCATCTAGGACAAAATATGGCCAAGGCTCTGTCTTCTTCCTCTTGCTTATTTTTGATGTTCATGGTGTCTAATTGCAAGGCAAGGGTTTGCAACATATCACTTTTGAAATCTTCTAGCATATTTCCAATTTCAACCTTGATGGATAAGTTGGAGGATGATGTACTGGCCATAGGTTGATTACACCAACCTTTTTTCCTGGCTGCCCTAGAATGGTTTCTAAAGATAGCCTTAATATCCTCATAGGGTAATTGGTATATATCTCCCACTATTATCATATTTAAGGTATCCAAAATATCCTCCCTTTCTCCTCTAAGCAAGACTAGCTTTAGTGACTCAGGGTCAAGTGTGCACCTGGCCCTTCTGTAAGTGAGCTGGAATTTTTCTTCATAGTCTTCTAGGGATTCATCCTGGACTATGGTCATCCTGAAAGTATATTCTTTAGTATCCTTTGACCTATAGTAGTCCCTATAGTTGTTGTTGAAAGTCTACTGCATCTGAGCCCAAGTTGTGATGCTATCTCTAGGTAAACCCATGAACCAGTGCACTACTACATCCTTGAGGGTAGATGGGAATATTTTTAACTTTTTCTCATCATCTATATAGTCATAGGTTCGACATATAATAACAAACTCAAATAGGAAAGTGTCAGGGTCCTCTATCGTCAAGCCATGGAAATGTGGTAGAGTAGAGGGGCTTATGTTCTTCACCTTAGTGTCCCCATTGGTTTCCCTGATGTGGAAGGCACTCTCAAATCTCTCTCTATCTCCCCTATCATTTTGGTTTCCAGCCATTGGTTCAGTAGGAATGGTTTCTTCCTCTTCTTCTTCCACTGTAGGTTCTTAAAATATGTAAGGTTCCTCACCTAAAGGTTCTTCCACTTCACATTCACCGAAGAAGAGAGAAGGTTGAATATTGGATGCAGTGTGGGTATTTGTCAAGAATTTCCCTGAATTGTCCCTATTCCTATCAGGCATGAATGAAAATGTTTTTGGTTTGGTTTTTGTAAGATTTTATTTAAAGCTAGAAAGTACTTTCAAAATAGAAAGGAAAAGTAATAATGACAAATGAAAGAAAGAAAGAAACTAGATTACTTTTGTAGAAATAAACTAATGGAAGAAAAAGGAGGATAAGAAGTAGAAGCAAAGAAATTTGAAGACTAGAAGTAGAAGAAAAGTAGTAATTAATTCTACTTAGACATCTCCCTGGCAACGACACCAAAAAGTGATGAGCCTATGTATTGAAACAAGAATGTTGCAACTCCCAGGGCTACCAACTTTACTTATCAACTCGGGGTTTGTACAAACTTGGAGGTGACAATGCTATATGTACAAGTAAAAGTGAAGGTACTACCTGTTGTCACTTCTCATTTGGCAAGAGACCCCAGGGGTTCCAAGCCAGACTTCTATAGGGTCAAAAGAAGCTTAAATCTTTGATGGAAGAAGAGAAAATCTATCCTAAGGGAGAGCTACATGTAATGATAAACCATACCATATGCTAATTAACCACTTAAACAACTATGATAAGAAGAATTACTAAATTAACCACTAACCTAATGTTGCTATCTAAGTTACAGAAGATAAAGATAATTGAACTAAACTAAGTTGTAAGAAAAGAAACTTAAGCGAAATTGGTTTTCAAGCAGAAGAGCAATTGGAGGTCAGAATCAATGAAAGGTGGACGTAAGAATGCAGAAGCACATAGGTACCGTTGGATCAATCAATGAGCAGAAGATGGATGGTGGAGATTTTATCATGGGGTCTTAAGAGAATGAATGGATGAATAGGGTGAATGAACGGGATGAATGGTGGAGATCATATCACGAAGGCTTAAGTGAATGGATGGACGAACAAGGTAATAAAATAGATGAATGGCCGAGATCTAATTGTAGAGATTAAGTGAATGGATGGACGAATGAGGTTAACAAAGAAGATGAACAACGAAGATCATATCATGAGGGATTAAGTGAAGAGATGGATGAACGGGGTAACGAAGTGATGAACAACTGAGATCTTATCATGTGGATTAAGTGACCAATTGGGCGAACATGATGAACACACATGATGAACGACTGAGATCTTATCGCATGGATGAAGTCAAGAGATGGATGGCTGAGAACGTATCACAGGAAAAAGAAACGTGTGAAAATAATGGAGCAGGATTCTAAGGTGGTAAGTAGTTTCTCGCACGCCCTTCAGGCTGTAAGCTGTACTTTGAAATTTCATGTGATTAGCCTAACTGCGCGACAAGTAGCATGAGAAAATGACTTTTCTTACATGCTCTCGAGCGGATAACAACTATGCACTAATCTACGTGAGATTGTGCGACAGTCGTTGCATTAGGCGGGGCTGATTAACGATGGAGATCGACCAACTGTTGCATTGCATCAGGCGGGGCTGATTAACGATGGAGATCGACCAAGCTAGTTGGTGATTGGGTGAAGCAACAACCGTTGGATCAGGTGAGGCTGATCAATGGTGGAGATTGGCCAAGCTAGTTGGAAATTGGGTGGAGCAACAACCATCGGATCAGGTGAGGCGAATCGATGATGGGGAGTTAAAGTGCATAAAGTAAGTGGCAGTTGGGAAAACTAATGGATCAGACGGTGATTGTGAATGTTTGTTGCAGATTGGATGGCGAGGAAGCGATGCATGAAGAACATGATGAAGGAGGTTTTTAAAGAAAAATGATAGAAAAACCAGTGTGGGTGAAAAAATAACTGCATCCAACAATAAACTCCCTAGCTCATGCGAGAAATAGAAACCTATGTTTTTTGGGCTGGTGAAAGGTCCATTCCTCAAGTCATGGTCCTAGAGGGAGGAGATGAGGCCAAAACACCTGCACACAACCTGATAGTGATATTTTTCTCCTAACTAACCTGTGAACTGAAAGAAGGAATAAATGGAAGTAAACTACAAAAAATGCAACTACTCAAGCAAGTAAATAGGAAAGCCATGAATAATCTATGCTATATTGTTGTAATGAAAGTGCAACTACTTAAGAAAATAAATTGTGAAAACCATAAGGCTACTTAAGGAAATGAACATAAAACCATGAAACTACTTAAGAAAATGAACAGAACAAAAATCTATGCTAGCATACATGTACAATAAAGAGGAGCTTTGGCTACTTGGGCTAGGCCCTAACCCAAGAGCTTCAACCTTCATAGTTAACTCAGAGCTAGATTATAGTGCAGACTATTAGAAGTCTTTACAGTTCAGAAATAAAATAGAGTTTTACAATAGAAGTTCAAATCCTATTGAGATCCTCAACCTCTCTATTTATACATCTGAAGTCTCTAAAATCTTCCTTCGCATTAGGGAGGCTTGGCCTCCAACTCAAGAAAAACTGGTTTCTGTCCTTTTCACTTGCTAGACTGTCTTCTAGTCTTCAAAGTGATGGTTGTTTTCACTCTGAACTGATGGACGAATATTCGAATGGAGGGGTAGTAAATGAGGAGGATTTACGTCCTATAATTACTCTCCCTTGTCCCATTCGAGTTTTTACTAAGGTCTTTGCCACAGTTTCTTGCTTTTACCCTTTATTCCTTTATTCCTGCATTTTTCCTTGTTTTTATCCTTTATTCCTACATTACATGCATATTAGACCACAAAGAAAAATATCCAACTCTAACGCATCTCATAAACAAAATATAAACAAAAGTATGCAATAAGTTGTGAGAATAGTTGGTTTGACTAAGCTAGGAGGTGAATTATGGACAATTAAGGCCCATATAATTACTGAATGATGAGGCTCATCAAGGTGATTGTGCCAAGTTGTCTACTACACTGTATGTATGGGAAGCTAGGTTAGAAGCCATGTTACAGTGTAATAGTCCCTTTGGGATTTTAGAAATTGACACAAATTTAGGGTGAGGGATCTGTAGTGGAACATTTGGTGTCGTAAGAGGGTTAGTAGATGCATTGGTTTTGGATTCAGTGGCGGACGAAGTTGATGGCTTTTCATATTGACACAATAGATTTTGTAAGTAAATAGCTTAGGTATTGACCTCGTCAGAATTCATCATGATGATCTGGTATTCACCAGGACCAGAAGGTTGGGGAAGGTGGGCCTCTTGACATTGTTGAGGTTGAGCAGAAACAAATCCTTTCTGAGGGAAAGGATTTGTGAGCACAACTGGTTGAGATGGCATAGTATTATGAGGTGGTTTCTACATGGGCGGTTGATCTCTAGAAGATTTTTGGGCTTCCCACATTTGGCGCATGATTAGGTTGATTACCTTGGTTACCCTATTTACCCTTGTTACCTTTCCCCTTATTCTTTTTCTTCAAATTTTGGGGATTGGTCACATTCTGTTGTGCAAACACTTGACCCTAAGGGGGTAGTGGCTACTGGGGCTGAAGATGCACAAGAGGATGTGGTGCTAATTCCTGAGGGGCTCGAGTGCTCGATGGTGCATAGGTATAATATGGTGAATGGGCAATAGTCTGGTAGACATGTTGAGCACATACTTGCCTTGAGATTTGCTGATGTGGTTGGGTGAAAGCATAAGAGGTGCTTTGTCTTGAATACACACTGCTAGTAGGAGGGGCATAGGTGTTGTAGGAACTAGTGCCCCCCTACGAATAGCCATAACTTTGTTGGGTATATGGTGAAGGATGTGAAATAGCTCCAAAAATACCATCGACGAAGTGAGATGCCCCCAGTGCATTGGAACCTCCAGGAAGAGGGAGGTATGGTATCAATCAAGTCATATCTCAGAGCAGTCTGGAGCTTCCTCTGTTTTCCGAAAGTGAGACGGGACATCTTTGGAAATAAGTGCTAAAATATTGCTAAGAAACCAATCAAGGTAGACACGATCTTCGAAGGGTTGAGCATGACACATGCTCCTCATTCTATGCCATTCATGGACATTATCTGATAAACGAGTGACAGAGGACTAATGAAATGTGGTCAAGATCTTTGTACCAGTGTCATATCGAAGAGGTAACTGAAAATATGAGAGGAATGCTTTAGAACGCACCATGAAAGTGGAATAAGAGGCGGAAAGATGGTCAACATGCCATTTCATAGCATCTGCAGCGAGAATGCATTGGAACAATCAAAGACAAATGGAATAATCGGTGATGGAGTTGGATGAACACCACATATGGAAGGAGCCGACGTGATTGGTGGGGTCCTCTCCAGAATTACTCTCAAGGGGGAGTTTGGTCGACATAGTTGTCCAACCAACATTGTGGTGTATAGGGTCGTTAATAAAATGGCTAAAATTTGGGAGGCTTAACCTAGTCTTGAAATGTAGCATGGGAATTGCCGGAATGTTTCTTGAGACGGTTCTACTAGATGTGACTACCAAGATAGAACCAGAGCCAACATCAGGTTGGTTTCCTGCACTTGTAGTGGGTCTTGGGATGATGACAGTATGCGGTGAAGGAGGCTCATAATCATATGAACTAGAAGAGGAGTTGGTGTGGGGACTCGGGGACTATGAATTCGAGCCCTGTGGGAACGAGTAATATTCCCAAGCGAAAATTGAGGATGAAAGCCTAAGAGTCTCTGAGACAAACACCTTGGTCGTGCAATGGTTGTAAGATACAAGTGACATATAAATGGTGAAGGGAGATCAAAAAGATGATTTTGTCTCTGTGTGGGGAGATAAATTAATTAAGTTAATTCTTGGCTTGGCAGTGTAAACCAAACGCCCTTCACTTAAGATGTGCTTGTGTGTGTCAGTGTGTTTATTAATTAAGCCCAGATCATGTTTGAAAAAAGAAAAAGATTGTTGAGGCTAGCTGAGGCATTTCCTCTCAGTTTTCCTAGTGTGAGGCAAGCTCTGCGTAATTTATGGCAGCAAGGCATGGCCTTACATCCCAAAAATCTGTAGCGCAAAGCTGGGAAAAGGCAAGGTCTAGGCCAAGGGAGCCTATACTCGCCTAAGGGTGACAAGAAATAGTAAAGATTGAATGTGTGTGTGAATCTAATTGTAGACATGAGTGAATGAACATGCATGGAATCAGTGAGTGTAGGATTCAGTAAACGAGAGACCAAGTAAGTGTGTGAAGCGAGTTGGCGCAATGTCGACCGTCAATGCAAAAACAATGTCATGCATGTGACATCAAGGAGATGTAATGGAAAACTTGAAACAATTCTTCTATAGGCTAACATGCATTAAAAAGGAAACAAGCATTCAATGAAACCAAGCGAACAACACTCACACAAACCAAAATACAAAAAGTGACAAAAAAGTAGCAAAAGACATGAAAAGTGGACTTACATGGAAAAATTTAAGCTGAGTGTGCCGAATGATCCTAGATGCAATAGGGTTTGACATATCTCCAAGATCGAAGTGAAGAATGAGCTCTGAAGCGTCGAATAAATAATTTTGATAAGATCGAGTCTTATGATGCGCATGCCACAAATATGGGAAACAACGACAATTGGTGGGAGGTTTTTAAAATGACTTTTGCATGTAACCCTCGAGCTACTCAAAATAGATACCTAAAATATAGGGATTCTTTTCTATTTTTTACTTTTTATTTTTGTTTTTTCGGGAAAAAGCAGACAATGCATGCAAAGCAAGATTGCGTAGTCCTGGAGGGAACCGGTCAACTTGGGAGCACATGGAACAGACTGCAAGCCTCTGGATCACTTCTGCATAGTTTATGGGTTGAGTGGCTCTAACTTTCCCTCAAGATCTGTGCAATTTATATGTTAAAGCTGAGGCTGTCATCTAGATCTGCACAAATTTTGAAAGCAAGCCCAGTGATGGGCTGCTCTGCGCAATTTTCAATGCGAAGGTAGTCTGCTTGCTCTACGCATTTCTAGAGAGCAGCAGGTTACCTTGATGCTCAATGCAATACTGGAGAGCAAGGCTGGTTTTCCTCTAGTTCTATGCAATTTTGAAAGTGAGCAAAAAGGTCAATTGATGACCAAGTCATGGGATGTCAACTTGCAGGTGAAAGGAAAACAAGCTAACAAACACAAAGTGATAAGCCATAAAAACTAATCTTAGTGCAAGACATGGTGCTAAAGATGGTTGGTAGGGAGGCTTTAAAATGAAGTTAAGGCAAAATTTTGGAGGATGGTTGTAGACGCTACAACAATGGTGACACACTGGCATAAATCTAACTCTCTGAATGGACCTTGTTTTATGAATAGAAAGTCTAACTCCTTTAGAAGTATTATTTGATTCCCTGATTATCGTGGTTTCCACACTAACTATATTGAAATATGTAGTACCGATCATGATCTTGATCAATTAGCACACATTCCAAGCCAAGTTAACTTAATTGTCTCAATTGGGTATGAGGGGTATATTGGTGGACGATTAATATGACTTTCAGAGTTTGATTTTCATCTCTGGTGTTGCTCTGCTGCCAGTGGGTCTGGATATTACCCCAGTGGAGTCATGTGGAACACAAGCATCGTTATGCTACCAGCAAGCATGGTCAGTAGCCCAATGGAGTTACTTGCATCACCTCTCTACACAGGAAGCATTTCTCTTCTTTTGCCTTATTTCATTTTTCAAAACTTTTCATATTTTCATTTTTTCCTTGTTCATTTTTTTCAGGAAATTTGCATAGGCATTTATTTATTTGGGAGGTGGAATAGGGATCCCAACTTATTCAGAGAAGAATAGGTCATTCCTTTAGAGAAGTATTTTATATATACCTCTGACATACTTGTTAAGGTTTCCTCCCTCACCTTACTTTACTTGATTGAGCTAACAAGGGTTAACCCAAAAACAACTGACTAGAGTAGGTGGTACTAGATAGAGTGCAAGTTTTGTGTTTTCACCAAGATTAACTTCAAATAGAATGTATTTTTCATTGGTCTATCATTGACTGAAGACAACAAGTTCTACATAAAGAGAGAGGACAACATATAACCGAATGTTGGTAACTATACAAGTCCTCTTATACTTTATTATGCTTGTCTAAAGAGTTGTACATAGTTTCATGTGAAAGTAACCTATAGACATAAATAAGAAAACAAAACAACAAAGAAAAGAGTAGAATAAAATGTCAAAGAAAAATAGGTAAGCAAAGCAAGAAAGCAAGAAAGAAAGAAACAAACAACGAAAGAAAACATGCATGCAAGAAAACCAAAAAATAGAAAACACTACTCTCAGTCCTAAGCTAATGGTGCATGGGTCTCAGGTGAAGTGATAGTTACAATGCAGCCATAGGTACATTGGTTGACCCATGTTGGTGAAGGCATGGTTCACGAAAATGATAGTCAAGCAAAATAGAAAACATGAAATATATAATAATGAAGACAAACACACTCCGATTTTAAATGTGTCCATAGAAAAGGAAAAAGTGAAAGCCCACGGCATGCACTCTATGGACTTACCATGGTTCTATGACACATTGAGTACAAATGATAAACATATGCACTCTCTTGACTATGACAAACAAGAAAACATGAGAAAAAGAGACAAGTTACGTCTTGCAAGTGTGATTGCTGGGTATGATTCCTCCAATGCATGATCAATGGGATCATGTGATTCAGGTGGAGGAAGTGAAATTTGTGTGTTGGATTGATCTTCAATGCATACAGATGAGTCATGAGGAGCCTTTGGTAGTTCAAAAATTTACAGAAAAAAGTGAAAATAACCTCAAGACAGCGAGGGCCTGACATAACCATCATCTCGGGCTGAGGTACCTCAACATCCTGGGGGGTTTTGACTTCATTGATAGATAGATCATCATAAACATGTGGCTTTGAAAGATCAACAATGATAGAATCAACATCTTGATCGAATATGGGAGTAAGTAGATCACGACGACTACGATCAAAAAATTAATAATTTCATCAACATCTTGATGATATGGTGAATCAAATAGAGGGGTAGATGAGAAGCAAGAATGATCACCCTTTTCATTTATGGAAGAAGTAGATGAAATATCAAATGGATTTTCAATGAAGGATTTTTCCTCTCCACTGTCAAATGATGGATTGACATCGGGTGTGTTCCGGGAATGATTGGAGTTAGATGCATCCAAGGATAAGTTTACACAATAAATTAGAGATAGCATAGTCACCAAAGATGTCAGTAAAAATCAGAGGATGTGTAGACAGAGGGGGGGTCATTGTTCATCGCACTTAGATACCTAGTCATACTTATCATAAATGATAATGTAGATTGGTTGTGCAACATTACCTCCATCGATGCCTTGATCCTCGTTCATAATAGGTGTAGAGTATGGAACAAAATAACACAAGATAGTGCAATTCAGAGGATTAGGAGAACGTAAAGATGAAGGCTGAGGTAACAAATTCATATGAAAACCCATGGGATTCCCAACCAAATATGCACAAAAATTAAGAGTAGTGATGGTGGAAGCATGTACTATTTGAATAAATGTGTGTTCACACTCTACCAGATCACTTTGCAGGGGTGGATTTGTTCGATGTGGGGAAGGCATACAATCACTTTTGACAACAACTCTATCCGCTTGTGATTTTGTAGCTCCATCGTTGAAGTATGCTGAGTAGGATTTGAACTTTTTCTTCACTTTGGGACAGATTGATTTATGATAACAATATTCAAATCTGTCAATAAGATATTGGAATTTCATCTAACTTTTTAGAGCTTCAAACATGAGTATACAAAAGTGCTTCGAAAAAATAGATAGGCAATTCATGTGGGGTCTTCCGTTGTTTTAAGAATTTTTAATCAAAAGATTCAGTATCAAAATAGCGAAAACATATTCGATTAGATCACTAAACTACTTAAATGAGTGCACACAATTAGGAGGTTGGTTGTGGCACCATAGTTCAGAGAATTCACGAAGTGTGTACAAAAGAAACATATTGACCTCTACTTCATCAAAATATTCCTCCTCCAAGAATGGAAGGTGTCATGTAAGTTCTTAGGCCAGGCCACTTAGCCTTCACCATCATACGTGAGTTCAGACAAGTGATAAGAAAAAATCCTTCGTGACTTCAAAGGGATGTGCATTGGAAAAGCATCGCGGAGGGTTAACTACAATAATATCCATGATCGATGTGTGAAGATTGAGATCAGGATGTGAGTACTAAGGTTGTCATTTAGCCGTCCTTCTAGTGCCAGAAATGTTGATGGTGCTGGACCCGCCAACATGTCAAGGGATCTCCCCGGTAAGAAGTCTCAACTAGACTTTAAACCGTTTGGAGTGGAAGTCCCAGGAGTGGATAGTACAGTATCACCTTGACTGCAATTTAATGCAAAGGTAAGTAATATTTCTTTGTCGGAAGTAAGGTTGTGACCTTGCAACAAGTCAAGGAAGGTGCATGAAAGGCTCTAACACACAAACGGGGAGAAGAGTGTGCCCATTAGAATCCTATGATAGCACGTGGCTTGAAAGGGAACACGTGAGCAAAAAGACATGATGAGATGGAAATAAGGATAAGCGATGATCCAAATTGATGGATTATACCAACAAAACGCTTCAATAAGATTCATACAAACACATATGGAATAGTCCATACATACATGTGTAGAATACAACTACATACATCATTAGAGTAACCAGGATAGACGAACTATATGCATGAAATGTGTTGGCTTTTTTATATTAAAAGAGTGAAAGATTCAATCATACATTCAACCATGACAACCACTAGCCCCGATAGCAGAACAAAATAGTCATTGTCGCTTGCTCCTCCAAATAGATGTACTAGTTCTACATTGTGGAGAAGCCAAGGCTCGTTACAATACACTTCAAGATTTCTCTGAGTTATACGTATAGGAATCTTGGTTCCCAATATCTTGTACAATAAGTTATGAGGTTCTATAAATAACAAAGGGTTAGGTGACCCTTACCATTCCCCTTTGTGACTCTTCAACTACCCTCATGACTCTTCAACTTACACATGGCTATTTACATTGTACTATTGACACTTGGTCTTTCACTTTAAAACATGTTTACAATACATTATCCACATGTATCCATGTGAGACAAAAATGGGCTTGAGTAAGCCATACAAGACATCACCAAGACTCAGAAAACTGTGGGAAGACTAACTCTTTGACATCCTCTGGATGATCGATGGTGGCAAATTGGTGCCAAGCTTGGTAGTCTATTATGGTGTCTGCGTACTCTATGGTGACATCCTTCTAAAAGTGAACCCTTGCCTCTGTTGTAGACAGGTACACTAATTTTTCATGTCTTTCCAACCCATTAGATAGCATGTGCATAATGATCTTGATTGCATCTTGACTAGGGACATGATGATGCATAGTGTCTGCGCTCATCTACAAGTTTACGCTGGTGGCTATGTGCATCAACTGCTGAAAGTACATGTCCAGCTCCAGTCGGACTTTGTTCTTTGTATTCACTACGATGAGTATGCCAATCGATTGGATCACATGTGTGTGCACAATGAAATCCATGATCCTAAACACTTATGCATGTCAAGCCTATAAGCTGGTAATGAATTGTGGGAGTTCCTCGTAGTTCCAGATCTTACTCTAGATGTGGGTCTTCAACTCCACTGGATTTGTCTTCATCATCTTTGGAAAGTGAAATGGGGCTCCTTTGTACCTCATTGTGCATATTTACATGTGATCGACAATAGTGTGTAGTTTTGACAAGATATGTTCTCTCCTAACTCAACGCTGCTACCAATCGTTAAGATAAACAACTGACTTGTCCATGATGACGAACCTCTAGTACAACTTTTGCATGACTATCTCGAGAGACGATACTTCATCAATTATCACTTTCTTCAAATCTACTCTGGTGGATTGTGTAACTTTATCATATCCCTCCTTGACCACTTGTAGCTCTTTATCCATGCACTCGTTCTTAGCTATCAAGAATATAACGCTTGAGATGGTAGCTTCGGCATATGCCTTTGTAGCATCAACCAATGTGGCTAGATGTCTGCACACATTAGACATGATCACTCATTCTTCAATTTGCGCAAGAGATACATGGACATCTGGAGTGGGCACTCTATGCGATTGCATAACTCTGTTTTGTGACTCATCAAAAGACATGTTGTGCACATCTGCTTCCGAATTGTCCCTAAGGATTTCAGTGTCTCCTTGATTTCTTGGGATTTTCTCTTCTCTCAAATTTGGCGAAGTTAGTGGAGTGACCTCTTGGTTCTCAGGTATGAGGTCAATGTCCTGATCTAACTCTGGTTGAACCACATCTATGTCCATCTATTCCAATATATGTTCAATCTGCTGAGAAAAGTCTTGCTCCTGCGACTGCTCACCCTATCTGTTATATGTCAGCTACTTGTGTGAATCAATAACTTGTATGGGCATAGTTTCATCAATATGTGCATGATACGTCTCATGTTGTTCTTGTTCCTGCTACAGTTCCTTCTCTCTTGTGCGCAACTCTTGTTCTTCCTTGAGTTATTGCTCCTACTCCTGAAACTCTTTTTCTGCCTCCTCAAAATTCGGCTTCTTCCTCTACCTTTGTGCAATCCTCCTCTCGTGCTATCACCTCTTTTCCGCAATCTCCAAAGCTACTATTAACACAAGAAGATGTACTTTGAACTTGGAGCTTTGCTATGCCTCTGCACTGTCGGCAACCTTCCTCTCGCCTTTCTCAAGCATAGGTCTACTGCCCTCTACTTCTACTGATAATTTTTCTCGCTGAGATGTTGATTCCTTCTGCACTGCTAACTACTCTACAACCATCCTAACCGGTTCATTGAGCCTTGAGAAGTTATAGCAGTATCTCTATGGGTCTTCGTCAGGTTAATGACACGCCTTGTGGATGAAAGGATGATACACTCTCACATGATGGTCCTTCACTAAGAAGTGCAAGTCATATGGATTGAAGCTTCTGGTGCTAAAGGTGAATCCCTTGACTTCCTCCATCTTGGCCTCAACATTCTTGAGATTCTAGTTCTCATACAACTCGATCCGCAAAGGAAGAGCGGGCCAAGGTGCCTCTTCTTTTTATGCATTGTTGCTAACAAACTTGTGGAGATGTGGTATGCAACCTCTCGCATGATGTTGGGTTAGGGGGTCTTGAGCTAGGTTCAGATTTAGTTGCACCAACCAAAAAAAACCTATACTACTGGCCCTTTTGAAACAACCCATGTAGCACAGGTTGCAGTCTCACCCAAAGCAATATGGGGGGATGTAAGAACCAAGTTTCTACATCCAGAGGCTAGTGCAATGTATTTCAATGCCTCAGATCTTCCCTCACACAGATCGATAAATTCCTAGCGCATGTAAATGTAACTCAGTTAAAGTATCCTTCAGACCTTTTTGAAGGCTCATGACCAGTCGTTGTGGACATTTAACTGTTGATTCTCCTACTTATATCCATCAGAAATCAGTCTTAAGTTAGAGTTCTCATAGATCTACTAAATTCGTCAAAAATCATAAGAGAAATAACCAGAATCCTCACAGAAGTGGCTAATCATTCATTTCATATCTTATTAATACGAATTCAGTATAGTCACATAGCATGTAATAAGTAATTCATAAAACATGTAATTTATCTGCAACATATAACATTAGTAGAGATAACAAAAATACTCAGTAATTCTCTGGAAAACTGTGTTTATTGATCTTCAATTCATTGATTACAGACTCAAACTTCCCTACACACACAGCTGTAGTGGTCCACGCACTTAGCTGCAGACTCAACCTAGGCCTCCGCATACTCAGTTGTGAAACCTTCCTTTCTCTACCTAAGCACAGGAAGCAGAGCCTTCCTGCCTTAGCTCCTGCCCAAGACTCTTCAATAAACCCACTTCTCTATCTAAGTTCCATGATATATCCTTAGACATGCTAAGAATTGGCTATTTATAGATTTTTCCATACAATGCCATGGTCCATGGACAATGGGCGAATCTCAAAACTGACTCAAACTTTACTTAAAACAAAGGGCTAAAGCCCTTTGAATCTTATCATCTACGTGCTGCGCATCCACAAATCATGGAGACTTTACATATTTTACAATATTATATACAAAGAATTACAAATTAATTTAATTCTACCCTAAGGACCCCATCCCAACAGGACACCAACACAAATATTGTGACTCACCCTCGAGTCACTCAGCTGGTTGCTCAACTTTCTGGCAGAGTTTGCTGAATTCCTTGGCCAACGCTTGTAGGTCCACTATACCCTGTTATGTGGCTTACTGCACCTCCTAGACCAGTTTCTCTTTGGTTGGCCCCTCTACTACTAGATGTGTGGTCTGTTGGATAACCTTCAGCTTCTTAAGAATGGTTTGTGAGAACTGGCTAGCTTCCTTTGTCCAAGGCTCAAGTCATGTGCAGAGTACAAACTTCTTCTTCTACAATTCTTGTATCTGCAATAGTTTTTCTTTACCTTCTTGTAGGCGTGTGAAATGCTGTACTGGTGCCAATGTCTATGCTGTCATCTTGATCTCATCATACTATTTCTGTGCTTCCATAAGTTATGTGCATAACTTTTGTTGCATATGATCCTCCTGTAATATATCCCAGAGGCCTGGTGCCTGAGTAAATAGCTTGTCACACCCCTGAATGGCGACCTCTAACTTAGCCATGGATTCTTTAATTGCCATGTTCCTTTGTTCCCGAACCTTTAGTGGTGTGGTCGGTTGCAACTTCAACTGGAACTCAACTATCTACATCCTGAGGTCGAGTCACCTTGTTGACCTTCTCCTTCGAAGCATGCATTACTGAAGCCAATTTCCTTACCTTGGTTGTAGCCTTTGCATCATGAGGTATACCCAACTCAGGTACAAATTTGTAGGCTTGCTCAATTGCTATGACCAAGTTTTGACATTGTGTGCACAATTCCTCCTGCTCCTTGAGGGTTTGAGTCTTTTCGACGAACAATTGTTGATTATTGAATTTGAACTCATTGATGACAGTGAGTGTGCACTTTTCTCTAATTTGGAGATCATCAGTGATCCCCTGATGTAGTGCATGAAGGGAGTTGAGTGGTAGCACGACAAGGTTCAGTACTATGTCTTTCACTCTTTGAAGTAGCGCATGTTGCTCATCTAACTTTGCGTGGACCGATCCTTTAGGTAAAGGAAAGACTTTGACATCCTGAGGCCAGTCAATCTTTGATACTACATTCCTTTCCCATGCCAAGCTTTCTTGTGCACTCCTCCCCTTCCCTACATCTACCTGAATTTTGTTTGCCTGGATCTGCAGCTTGTGCAAATCCTTCTAGATGCTCCCGAGCATCTGCATGTATTGCTTCTCCAATTGTTGTAGCACCTCCGTCTTGGTGTCCCAAATTTTGTCACAGATCTCATCGAGATTGCCCTCTGTGAGCACCATGGGATCAACATGCATCTGCTTATCAAACTTTTGTTTCTTCCATTGCCCACCTTGCTTCTCCTGTGTGCACTTCTTCTGGACGAACAAAGTGGTTTTCTCCTCACTGTCACCTCCTCCTTGATCCTGAAAACTATTGCTCATCAGTGTGGTGGGAACCAGACTTCACGCTGTCCTTTGCATCCTTCTATTCGCGCTCTGCTTGTGATTTGGCATTGTGCTCTTTCTCCACATAGGCCTTCTTTGCAGTTGCTGTAAAAGCCTCCTTCTTCTTCTGTGTAGCCAAGGTGTGCACAACCAGTTGAGCAGCGTCCTTCCACTTCTGTGTAGCTGAGTTCTCTATTCCTATGGTTTTTCCTACATCTAACTTTGTAGGTGAGCACCATTCCCATGACTAGAGACCCACAAATTCCTGGATACCTATATCTGTCACCAGATAAGGAAATGTGTACCATTTCACCTGAGGGTCTTTGTATGCTTTTATCGAGACCCTATGAAAATCAGCTTTTAATTCTATATAAGTCCATAGCTACACGTACAAGGTGGGAGAAAAATTTGGCCACTAGTTGACCGCCATATGCATGTCCATCTCCAGCAGAACCCAAAAGATATTTGTCTCCTTAACATGCTTAAGATCTTTTGAGGCCCATAACAAGGAAAATTGTGCTGCCTTGAAAAATTCTTCTTTGTTCGAAGGAAACTAGCTATCCTCTAGTAGCTTCTAGGCAACCAAAAAGTTTGAAAACAAGAGCCAAGTATAATGAAATGGCCTGATCTCATCTTGGGCCTCACAAAAGTTCATGAGGAACTCCTGGCATAGATACTTGGTCTAGTTGTATTGAACCCCCTTCGCACACTGAGATGCGAGTGATATGACCAGCACCAGAAGTTCATCCATGTGACATTTTCTCATTACCTTTCCTGCTATAATCTGGGGAGCCAACCGTACTACCAGGTATGATATGGAGGTGATAGAGCATCCACATGACTTTCTTATCAGGCCAAACTCTTTCTTCATTTTATCTACCAACTCTTTCTCTCTGGTTTTTCCTCCAAACTCCTTCACAGGGTTCGCACCTTTGTAGGGTAACTTAGTGATCCTGTGGATAAACATTTCGGTGATAGGGATGGGCTCTCTTAGCCATAGGAGCTCATCATGCACTAACATGAGGAGCTGGCACACATGAACCATATTAATGGGGGTGCGGTGATAATGTGTCATCAACATCAGATTGAGCAATCCTAAGTGCTCAACACCGTGCACCCAATTCATGGGCTCCAAAGTTGTAACCCTCATGTCTTCAAAGTAGATTTTCTGCATGTACTTGTGAGTCACCAGGTGTGGAAACTTTCTGTGGTTTGCAAGGTCGCAATCTTCCATTTTGAGCAATGGAATGTGCGCCATCCTGGGACCCTCAAACAACACTTGCTCAGGTAGCAAAGGTGTTGACACAATTTTTTTTTCCATATTAGGATCCTTCATGACCTTAGCCTTTCTCTGAGGTGGAGGGATATACTTAGGAAGCCTCGTCATACTCCCCATTCCTTCGGCATCAATATCCTCTATTCCCTGTAAATATTCCTCCTCCAGGTCGGCTATTTTTTTACGGCTGCTTATCCTTTTTATGCTTTTCCTGTGTCGGTATGCTTCCTTAATGATGCATGCACTGGCACCTGCTTCTTTGATTTTTCCTTTGCAGATGGTTGCTTTTCCTTAGCCATAGTTTTTTTTGGCATAGGTGACCTTGGAGCTATGGGAACTACAGGCATAGCCTCTACACTAGACACTGCTGGTTCTGGTGCATCAGACACAACAAATCTCGAAATCAAGGCTTCAGCGGGGTTAGTGGGAGTCATTCACTCCATAAATAACTCTCGAGCTATGGGAGTACAATTTGCTAGTGACATGAATTCTTCCTAGAATGCTCGTCTCATAAGTGACAGAGAACAAAATTCACCAACAAGTCTCAGAGCGCAAAGTGTTCTCTTTTGGACCGACACACGTAATTTATATGGGGTTTTGAATTCAAAATCTAACCATTCCCCCAAAATTTTGATATTAAATTTTGTCTTGGCAATAGATATTCATATATTTTTCCTTAATTATCGCCACTCTACTCCTTCTCACCACTCTCGATCCGTCCCATCACAAATAGTAACTCTAAAGGTCATATTCCCACTAGGTTATGGGCTATCTTCCCCCATGGTGTAGCTTCTTGAGTGCAAATTCATTTGTTGTATCTTCGTCATTCTCCATGGAGCCTTCTTGCTTCCTTTGCCTTCAAGACGGGTAGTGTATTTTATAGTCTCATGCTTCATTGCAACTGCATGGATCCCTAAGACTATCCTATTGCCATATAGTCATTGCACGGGATCCCCTGTATACAACTTCAACCTACTTCCATTCACTCTTCCCAGGAAGGGTTCCCCATTTAGCTTCGCGAGATGAAATATGCCATCATCTGTAAATTCTTTGATAATATATGACCTTAATCAATGCATTTGGAATTTATCCAGAAATTTAGTGAACTTACTATCATATAGCAGGACAAGATTGTTTACCTTAAATGTGCGAAGCTTGATATGATGATCATGCCATGCTTTTTCACATTCCTTATGTACTTTTTAATGGAATCCTACAAACAATCGGTCTTCTTCAAGTTCCATGAGCTATGCGAGCCATACTTTCAAGGCCTTGCGATCTACCATATCCTTCAAAGCTGCTAAGCACAGACTAGGCACAATGTATTCCATCGACATCATGACTTCAACCCCATAGACCAATCTGAATGGCGTTTGTACATGAAACTCCTTTTTCCAATCAGGGAATATGAAGATTGGCACAGTGACCATCTTTTCTTTCAACACATCTAAGCCGCGTTGATATTCTTTGCCCCAATAGAATGTCACATCCTTCTTTGTTAGTTTCTCCATGGGCATAGTAGTTTGAGCATAAACCTTGATAAATTTTCTATAGTAGGACGTATGTCCCAGCATTGTGCACAACTACTTGACATTCCTAGGGGCCTCCAAGTTCACAATTACTGCAATATATGCAGGGAGCACCATCAATCCTTGCTTTCATATAACATGACTCAACAAGATCCTGAAAGGAACACACGATATGCATTTTTTCAAATTCAGTGCTATCTAGTATCTGTGACATGTATCCAGCATTAGGTGCAGACTTGCTACATGGTGGTTCACTAGTCCAAACATTGTCTAGTCACCAAAATACACTTCTATAAACTTATGATTGAACTCGTTTAACGCTGTTATGACTATGCAGGAAAATATTGTAGGTGGATTCTTTGCTCCAAACGACATCACAATGTACTAAAAACAACCCCAGTCCATTGCGAAGGTCATTTCAATCCCATAAGTAAAGGAATAGGCCTCCTGCCGTCCAACATTGTCTAACACTTCATCTGTAAATGCTGTCAAAAATGGATCATGGAAAAATGTATCGTTAAGCTTCCGTAGATCTATGTAGAACCTTATTTCGCCTTTTTTTTTCTTCTCTTGAACCACCATTGGACTCTCCCAATCGGATTCTTCAACAGGTTTTAAGATGCCTCCTTCCAACATCTTATCTAGCGCTTGGCGAACCTTTTCCTTATACTTAGGATTAAGGTGATAAGGCCTCTATTTAATAGGATTCACCTCCGTCTTCAATGTGATATTCACAACGCCAAAATCACCTATTATGTCCTTTAAATATGAAAACTTAGTGGGGAATAGATCCTGGTTTTCATGAAGTAATTCAACAAATTTATCTATGGTGGCATCATCCCAATAATCTCTGATTTTTGCGAACTTTGGTTCTTCTTTAGTGCCTTGTTTACTTTCTTTGTTTTGAAAGGTGTGGAGATGTCCACGTTTTCTATTTGTGGTCCTTCGACTCCATGATGCCCTTTTTCTTTCAAAATATTGAGGTTCCTTCAGTCTTCTTCTTCCTCTTCAATGGTCACATTATAACATTCCAAGGTGTGGTGCAGTTGGGTGCTCTAGTCTAGTTGGGCTCGTTCCATAGGTTCCTTCGATGTTCTGAAGATAAACTCTTTAATATATTGTAGCGCTTCATCGATACTTGCAAACCCATCTTCAAAACTAAAAGTCAATAAGAACCCTTCCTTCAATACATCCCATTCTATGGTGTCATGGTAGAGCTTCATCTCAAGATACCAGTTCATGGGGATTGTATCCAAGGTATGAACAAAATATGTCCACTCTAGCTGTGATTCTGTGCCCCATGCCTTAGTCCATTTTGTTGGGTGATCGCATGGATCATCCTTTCCATTATACTTCATCATTTTTGTATTAGCATGCCCAAGCCGTAGCTTCATCATTCTTCTGTAATCTCGCCATTCAGCGAAACTATCCTTATGTGTAGCCCATCATCATGCAAGAGTAGAGCGCAATGCCAACTCTAATATTTGGAAGCGCTGGTCCTCAGGGACTTCACACTTGAACTCATCCACAAATAAATCTACGTCAGTTAAAACATCATAATAGGGTAATTTTCTTACCTCCGATGAAACACAATGTAGGTATTTCATCATCATATTGCATCATAATGTAGAAACTTCATGTAAGCGATTCTACCAATGCTCTAACTCGTCTGAATCAGAGGTGAAAGAAATCTCTCGGTCCCATGCAATTCACCCATCTGCCATCAGATTGATCCAATCCTGATCTCGCATTGTTATCTTGTAGATTTGATCCAGTTCATCGTCACTTTCTTCATAATGATGGACTATTTTAGTATAGCGTACCCCTTCTATAGGGTCCAGTGGCACTATAACCCTAAGCGAATTTCTTTCAAATGACATCGTTCCTTCCTTCAAATTAATGACCCCATTCATATCAATATCCCAATCGATTCCCACGAGTGCGGGGTAAGGATTACTATCATCGACAATTTTTATAACTTCAAAGTCTGCCATCGCACTCACACCTTCGATATCCCCTATTACCCCACATAATTGTCCCAGGGGGATGATTTTCTGGTGGTTTTCCATGCTGAGTTGAATTAGAGACCACTGCAACATATGTCTCCCCATCCTTTCTCATGTCTGTTTAGGTAAAACATTCGCATCAGACCCCAGATCCAAGATGACCCGGTGCATCTCATAATCACCTATCTGTGCTGTTAGCCTCACCTCTCACCCTATCCGTGTCTTATGATTTCCAATCTTTCTAACCTCGCAGTGTTCATCAGGTGCCTTTTCCTTCCTGGCACATTTATTTATTAATTCCTACATGCCTTCCACAACCTTGCTATCACACAACAGTTTCAAGTAGGTCTCCAAAAATGTAGTGAGTATAGAAGGATCAACATCTACATACACATTGTGTTCTTGCATCTTGCCCTGGTCTCTTGAGGTGGAGGCCTTCGTGAAGCTCTTCTTCACTTCCATAAAAGTTTCCTTAACACGATCCATGTCAAAGCTGACTTCTTTCTCTGGCGCTCTTCGGACCCATCCCTCTTCTTCAGGCTATTTACCTTTATCAATGCCAATCGTCATTCCACCTCTTAGCACAATATTAACAAGTTGATCTTCTTCGCGCGGCTCAACCCTCATCATTTTTAAATTCTGCATTGGCTGCTGAGGCTACATTTTCTTCTCTTGCATTTTAGTTATCAGCACCAAGAATTCTTCTATAGTATGGTCAAACTGTCTGTAGTATTGACATGATGGGTGTGTAGTATTATGGAATTATTGTTCGTAGTGTCTTGACTATGCGTAGTTGTAGCAGGTAATCTGACTGTGACCTCTACTAGGTCCTCCACCTCCTCAGCGCCGTCCTCATCCTTGATAATCCCTATGCACCCCTTAAGTGCCTTGATCTGGACATCGAGTTTTTCCTTACATACAATATGTAGCGGTTCTCTCCATCATCAGCTCATAGCTTTGATAGTGTTGCTGATCGTGGCCCACAGATTTGCTGAAATTACAGAATAACTGGTAGGTTTTCTCAATGAAATTCTAAAGTAAATGGAAATTATTTGTCGCATGTTGCCTAGTAACTTGACAAATGGCACACCACAACACAACCCCCATGCTCAGTTCTGTTGGGGCTTAAGGTTTTAGGGGAATTGGTTCCCATACTATAATATAATTCACATATATGGGACAATGATATTTATCATGCCCATGGCCCTTGCACTTCAAACACCATACTTATGCATTCATTTCTGGTTTAATCTCCTTATATTTCTTAAAACTCTGTAACTCGATCAGTAAGATTGCTAACTAAGAGTCGATCTGCTATTCCCCTAGATTCATATCCTGAATAGGTGATGCATGCAGCCTCATCACAATCTCCAAGGCTTCTACCTATGTATCTATCTTCTACTCTGACAAATTGATCCTCAAATGGGGTAGAAGCAATGCGATAAACCAATCATGATGCTGGTGATCTATGATCTCATGTTAGCCTATCTGATCTGGCACTTCAATCTCCAATAAAAATCACAAGGTGTCTCCTCAACCTTCATCATGATCCCTTTAAATTTAATCACTGAATGTGAGCCAGACTTAAGCTTACTAAACTCTTTGTTCAAATCCATCTTAGTCTCTTCTAGTGTCAGAAGAGGATTATCAGTGCAATACTTAATGTACCAGGTTAGCGGCAATCCTGAAAAGTGGTAACCAACTGTGCCTTCTTTATGTTGTCATCGGTGATCTGTTAAGATGTCTATATAACATTCGCAAAAAACCATAATTTCTCTCTATATTGACTTCCTATTTCCTTGAAGATCGGAGTTTTGATTGCGTTCGCCATGTTGAACGGTGGCGGTGGAGGTGGAGGTGTGGGCAAAGGTGTATGTGGTGGAGGTGGAGGTGGAAGTGGAGTTGATGGAAGATTTGTTCTATGAATCCCCTGAGTGATTAGCTGAATAATGCTTCGTGGCATAGTCTACCTCACCCGTTTATCGTCACTTGAAGGATGTCCAATAAATGGAGTATACTCTGGTCTTGATCCTTCGTGATTTCTAAAGAATCTTCCAATTCACATAGCTCCAAAAATCAAGGTAATGGCATCACCCATTTTTCACGTAACAACATTTTAATCCAAGTATTCAACGATGTTAAATACTTACCTCATGGTCCTTGAAGAATATTCGCTCCGCTTCACTATAGTTAACTGAGGTATCAACTGCAAATTCTGTAACAAATCCTCCTAGAATTTTATCGAGCCAGTGATCAACAACCCGCACAATCTTGTTTTTAGAAGTCACTAGTCGTCACACCAATTCTAGAGTCCACACTATAAGGCTATCGAGCTTCCACCTTCCTTGAATGTCTTTCAACCTGGATAACCACTCGTATAGTTCAATGGGGAAGGTGCAGAAGAATATTTCGTGTATCTCTATGTACAAATATATATCCAACCAATCTTCCTTTGATAGGTGCAGATTCCTGTTTTCTTGTGCCACGAACTCATGAATATTTAGATCCAACCACTTTTCAATTTCTTTCTTGGTTAGGGTCCAATGATGCGACATCACATATCTCTTTGAAGCAGATCCCTGTCCCAACAACAGAACCATTTCTTGGATTAAGGGGTCCTGACCTAGGTTAAGAGTTAGTTGTGCTAACGAACAAAACCTTATACTACTGGCCATTTCAGCAACAACCCACATAGCGCAGGCTGTAGTCTCACCCGAAGCAGTATGGGTGGACGCAAGAACCAAGTTTATGCATCTAAAGGCTAGTGTGATGTCTTTTAGCATCTCGGATCTGCCCTCACGCAAATTTATAAATTCTTAGGGCACATTACTGTAACTTAGTGAAAGTGGCCTTCAGACCTTTGTGAAGGTCCATGACAAGATTTTGCAGACCTTTAACCGCCAGTTCTCATACTTATGTGCATTAGAAAGCAAACCTAAATTGGAGTTCGTGCATATCTACTCAATTCGTTAGAAAACATAAGATAAATCACGAGAATATTTGCTGGAGTGGCTAAGCATTCATTTCATATATTATTAAGATGAATTGAATAAATTCATGTAGCATTTAATTAGTAATTCATAAAGCATGTCATTTATCGACAACATATATCATTAATAGAGACAACATAAATACTCAGTAATTCTAGGGAAAACTATCTTTATTGATCTTCAATTCACTGATTACACACTCAAACTTCCTTGTGCACACAGCTGCAGGGGTCCACACACTCAGCTGCGGACTCTACCTAGGCCTCTGTACACTCAGGTGTGGATCCTTCCTGCCTTAGCTGCTTCCCAAGACTCTTCAATGAACCTAATTCACTATCTAAGTTCCATGCTATATCCTTAGAATCACAAAGACTCGACTATTTATAGACTTTTCTATACAATTCCATTGTCCGCGGACCGTGGGAGAATCTCAAAACTGACTCAAAATTTACTTAAAACAAGGGGCTAAGCCCCTTTAACTCTTATTCATCTACATGCTCCACATCCACAAACCATAGAGACTTTACATCTTTTACAAAATTGTATACAAAAAAATGACTAATTAATTTCATTCTTCCCCAGGGGACCCCATCCCAACACATGACCAACTTATTCACGAAAAACTTTGGTAAAACATGTGGAGCCTTCTCTATGCTGTACATCTAGATGAAGGTGCCAAGGGTTGAGGCATACCAATCTGCTATGTCAAACAATGCCTCCATCGTTTTCTACGACATGCAAGGTGGATCCAGCTCAAAGATCATCCTATACACCAGGGTGATATAGTGGTATGATAGTTTTATTATAACTCCAAGAAATCTACACTCAGAGAACAACTTGAAATAAGTGTGCACAAAGGTTTTTGAAGGTGTCCATACCCAACCCAAGCCTAGGAATTGCTGATGGGCTCAAATTACTTTGAGTATGTAAGCGGACATGAAAATATTTTCTTGTTGAACCTTGGGCAGATGTTTGGCTTCTGTTACTCGTCCCTTCAGCTGGACAACCAACATGTCAGATAAATTGAAAGGTCTTCCTTCATTTTCCAGCTGATCCAACACAATCACCCAACTCTGCGGGAATGTTTTTTTACTCTCTCAGCTATATAAGCAGCATGCAAAGATGATGAGGAGTTGATAATACTTCAATTATATCCTTGTCTTTTAATCTTGATTGGGTGTTGTCCTAAACTTAGATGGATATTTCACCCATCTCTTCGAGATGTCTCTTGAGTTTGCACTGTTGCTTGGCCTGATAAATGCTGCAACCATTGTCACCACTGACTACAACAAGTGATACATCACCTGAAAGTCAATTTCTCTGAAGGTAGCAAGTTCTATTCCACTAGCACTGCTTAATGCCATTGTCTCTAGATCGGTATGTGAGACAATCTAGTGGATCATGTCCGTGCATGGAAACGCGATATACCTAGATGTAATCCAGTAGAATCCAGACTTGTGTAGGTTGACATAGACTCTGTGGTCCTCCAGATTCTCCTCAAAGGTGCTTGAAAATATGTCATCAATGTCCTACCATTTCATCTTTATTTCCTTGTCTATGAACAAATTAGTATCTTCATAGATTGGCAAACTCATAGACACTTGCTTGAGCACATCTCCAATTGCACCCTCAATGGTGTCCTTTGACCCTACTCTCTTAGAAGCCATTGTACCTATATTACTGAGAGACTGATGAACATCCGTGGCACCTAGAGATAGAGAAACACTCATGGAAAAAAACTGTTATTTGAAAATCAAAAGCATTTGAGGACTAACATGCAACACACCCAGGTGACTAACTGAAAGATTTGCACAACTTTCACTGGGAGGCTGGGAGACTGACTACCAAAACTACACAGAGAAGAGTTTGGATTGTTAGTGAGCTAACTAGCTACTGAAACTATGTAGAGCACAGTCCAACATGGTCTGCTGAGGACTGAAACTGCGAAATGCGCATTTTTAGTCAGGATGATAGGAACCTAGCTAAACTGCTTTATGCAATTACGAGGGCCAACTACGACACTTCCTCTCAAAATTTCGCATAGAAATCCTGGAAGGCTAGTTCGAGGCAAGCTATGTGAAATTTCTAGGAGCAAGGCATGGTCTTCCATCGCAAAAATGTGTAGTGCAAACTAGGCAAGGCAGGGTCAGGGCTAAGGTAGTCTAGACCCACCGACGGGCAAGTGAAAATAATAAAGACTAAATGTATGTGTGAAGCTGAGTGTAGACATTTGTGAATGAACATGCATGTAATTAGCGAGCGTAGGATTTAGTTAATGGGAAAATAAGTAAGCGTTTGAAGTGCATCACCTTAATGGCGACCATTGATCCAGAAACAATGTCATGCATGTGACAATAAGGAGATGCAATGGAAAACTTAAAACAATGCTTTTATAATCTAACATGCATTAAAATGATAGTAAGCATTCAATGAAATCAAGAAAACAACACTCACACAAACCAAAATACAAAAAGCGACAAAAATGTAGCAAAATACATGAAAAATGGACTTACCTTGAAAATGCTGAGCTGAGTTTCCAAATACTCCTAGATGCCATGGGAGATGCTAGAGCTCCAAGGTCAAAGTGAACAATGAGCTCTAAAGCATCGAATAAATAATTTTGATGAGATCAAGGCTTATGATGGGCATGCCACAAATCTAGGAAAAAGCGACACTTGGTGGGAGGTTTCTAAAATGAATTTTGCATGTAACCCCCACCTGCTCAAAATAGGTCCCTAAAATCTAGGGATTCTTTTTGATTTTCTCTTTTTTTTTTAGGAGAAGAATCCATGCATGAAAATCAAGATTGCTCAGTGCTGGAGGGAACCAGTCAACTTGGGAGGACATGCAACGTGGTACAACCCTCTAGATGACTTCTGCATAGTTTCTTGGTTGAGTGGCTTTGACTGCCCCTCAAGCTCTATGCAATTTATGAACTGAAGCCAAGGCTGTCAGCCAGATTTGCACAAATTTTGAGAGAAAGCCCAATGGTGGGTTGCTCTATGTTATTTTTCAAAGGGAAGTCAATGTGTTTTCTCTATGCATTTTTGGAGAGCAGTAGGTTACCTTGATTCTCTGAGAAATTATAGAGAGAAAGGATATTTTCTCTCCATTTCTATGCAATTCTTCAAGTGATCAGAAGAGCCGGTTGATGACCAAGTGATAGGATGTCATCTTGCAGTGAAAAGAAAACAATCTATCAAACGCAAGATGATTAGTGACAAAAACTCAACTGAAGCATAAGTACCTGTCAGTGAAAGACATGGTACTGAGGATGGTTGGTAGGGAGGCTGTAAAATGAAGCTAAGGAAAAATTTTGGAGGATGGTTGTAGCCCTTACAACACTAACATAATATTCCTTGCACGAAAGAGATTAGAAATAACTAGCAAGATTGTATACTAAAAGACTCTCCCTATGAATTAGATGAACAACATGGTGTTGGAAACTCTTCTGATTTACTAGACATATTGAGAATCTTGGAGGAAGAAATAAGGAGTTGTAAGGCAGACAATGAGAAAATCATGTAGGCACAAGAGAAACAAGCAGAGGTTAATGCAATACTTCTTTAGAGTTTATTAGAATTGCAGCAACAGGGGCCACCTTATATCATCCATGAACATGAGGAAAAAAACTAATGGGGCATATAGCAGTAGGTCTCATGGTGGTCATAGGACAAATAGAGATGACACAGTTAGAGATGGAATATTGTTGGATACTTCGGATAGGATAGGTGATGGATACATGTATTATTCTAGTTCCGAAAGGCATCATGATCATCATCATCCATACAGGAGGAGTGATAGGGGATACTTTCCAGATGAATTTGAGAAAGCAAAGCCACCTAGTTTTAATGGATACTTTAAGAAACCAAAATATGCAGAGGCTTGGATGCTTTGGATGAATAAGTTCTTTGAGTTGCATGAGTACACAAAAAACGTGAAGGCCAAAATTGCTATCTTCAGCCTGAATGGTAAAGAAGATATCTCTTGGGAAGAGGTGAAGCGAGTCAGAGACATCAGAATGGAGGACTTCAGTTGGCATGAGTTAAAGAGGTTTTTTAGGAAAAGTACTTGTAATAAAAGTACTATGATAGTTAGGCCAAAGTATTATATGAGATAAAGATGGGATCAATGACATATGAACAATACATGACTAAGTTCCTAGAGATATTGAGGCATGTACCGTATATTAAATATGAGAAGGTTAAGGTTCAATGATTTGTTAGTGCTTTTCCATTAGAATTTATAGATCGGATTGAGTACGATGAGCCTCAGTCACTTGAAGAATTTATTGGGAAATTGAAGCATTTTTATGAACAGTTAAAGCGTAAGAATGAATCTCAGCAAGGATGGAAAGGGAAGGATAAGGATAAAGGTAGAGGTAAATGACAGGCATAAATAACAAGTCCTCAAAATGTAGAAGAGAGAAAATGTGGCACCACAAAAGAAGTTCAATGCAACTAGACAGTGTCATCGATCACATCAACAACATAGAGGTTATGCTACTGGACGTTGGGAGTGTTGGATATGAAATAAGGAACACCTTAACAGAGATTGTCCACAAAAATTAGGGTGGTAGGCCTCAAATATATAGTGCACATGAGGTGCATACTATTGGGGATATTGGTTAGAATGTTCCTCATATCTATGCAACACTGGACAACACACAGGAAGAATATCACGCATCGATCATTGAGATGGATGGTAAGATTTGTGAAAACGTTGTTTCTATTTTGATTTACCCTGGATCTAATTATAGTAATGATAGTCCTCAATTGGTGGATAAGAGTGGTTTGAATAAATAAGTGCATGTAGAATCTTGGTTAGTATAGTTGGCTACAGGTACAAATAAAAGAGTGCATCATTGGTTAAGAGCTTGTGCATTTGAGTTGAATGGCACGTCTACAACAATGCACTTGAAAGTATTTCCATTAAGATTGTATAGAATGCTACTAGGGATGGGCCTGATATACCTTCAAAGGACCAAGGTGGATTGTTATGACAAAGCCATTGAGTGCTTGGATGACAATGGAGAGCCATGAATCTTACAGGGAATGAAGAAAGCCACATAAATTAGGATAATGACAACTATGCAGGCACAACACGATCATAGAAAAGGGTGAATGTTATTTGCAGTGCATATTCTAGAGACAAAGGTAAGGAAGTTGAGGATGAAGAAGTTTCGAGTAGGTACCTATTTCTACAATAGTTTCAGGATGTGTTTCCTGTAGATATTTCAAAGTTTCCACCTCATAAGGAAGTAGACTTTTCTGTTGTGTCGGTGCCAGACTTAGCTCCAACATCAAAAACACCTTACAAGACGAGCACTACAGAGCTGGTAGAGTTGAATTTTTAGTTGAAAGAGATGCTTGACAAGGGATACATTAGGCCAAGTGTATCACCTTGGGGTTCACTAGTATTGTTTGTAAAGAAGAAGGATGGTACTTTCATATTATGCATTGACTACAGGCAGTTGAAAAAGGTGACCACTAATAACAGGTATCCATTGCCAAGGATTTATGACTTGTTTGATCAACTGAAGGGAGAAGTAGTGTTCTCAAATATTGAGTTGAGATCAGGATATCATCAGGTACACATCAAGGAAGAGGACATTTACAAGACAACTTTCCAAACCAAGTATGACAATTATGAGTTTTTTGTAGTTCCATTTGGTTTGAATAATGACCCAACTACCTTTATGTGTTTAATGAATAATGTGTTGTGTCCCTATATGGACAAATTTGTCATTGTATTCTTTGACGACATATTGGTTTATTCGAAAAATGAGGAGCAACATGCCGAGCATTTGGCAGCAATGTTGACATTGTTGAGTGAGTATTAGTTGTATGCTAAGCTCAATAAGTGTAGTTTCTTTTAAACTGAGGTACATTACTTGGGACATGTTGTCTCCAAGGAGGGCATAGTTGTAGATCCAAAAAATATGAGGGCCATCATGGAGTGGGCACCTCCTGTAAATGTCGATGTGGTGAGAACCTTCATGGGATTGGTAGGTTATTACAGGAGGTTCATCAAGAACTTTTGACATATTTCTTATCCTATTACATAATTGCAGAGGAAAGGTAAGAAATTTGAATGGACAGAGGAATCTGAGATCCATTTTGAGTAGATTAGGTAGTTGTTAAGACATGCACCATTGTTGAATATTTCAGATATGGAAAAAGAGTTTGTAGTATGCACAAGTTCTTACAAGAGAGGACTTGGTGGAGTCCTTATGTACGAAGGACAAGTAGTGTGCTATGAGTCATGAAAACTGAATGAGTAGGAGAAGAACTATCTAACACATGATTTTGAGCAAAAAACAATCGTACATGCATTGAAGATGTGGAGGCACTATCTTCTACATAGGAGGTTTGTACTGATGGGTGATCATAGTGGATTGAGGTATCTATTTGACCAACCGAATTTGAATGACATGCAAGCTAGATGGTTGGCCACGATCAATAAGTTTGATTTGAGATCAGATACATCAAAGGAAAGGAGAACAGGGCCGCATATGCTCGTAGCAGGTGAATACAGGTAAATCATATAGCAGCTATGATTTCCTATGGGACAAATCTATAGGGTAGGATCTTACACGAAGGTCAAAAAGATGTTAGGTATATAGAGATTGTGCATAGGTTGCAACAAAGTATAGGTACAGGTAGTGGTACAAGTATAGGTACAGGTGTAGGTGCATAGGGTATGGATTATTCATGTTTAGAGACATGATATATGTGCTAGATAACAGTGAGATCAAGAATGTGATATTGAGGGCCATATTCATCTCACTCATGCTATTCGAAGACATTGACCGCAATGAAGAAGTTTAATTATTGACCGAATCTAAAGAAGGATGTAACCTAGTTTGTGGCTAGATGTTTATATTGTCAGTAGGTGAAGGCATAATGTAAATATCTAGGTGGATTGCTACAACTCATTGTGATTCCAGAGTGGAAATGGTAGGTCATTTCCATGGAATTTATCACAGGTTTGTCGAGGATAGTGAAATAACATGATTCCATCATGTTTGTTGTGGATAGGTTGAAAAAGGTTGCACACTTCATTCTAGTGACATATACATTCTCATCTGGCGATGTAGCATAGGTGTTCATTAGAGATGTGGATAGATTGCATGGTGTCCCAAAGACGATTGTGTCAGATAGCAATGCAAAGTTCACTTCCAAATTTTGGAAGGAGTTGTTTATAAGTTTGGGTATAGAGTTGGCCTTCAGTACAACTTATCATCTATAGAAAAATGGACAGATTGAGAGGGTCAACAAGATATTAGATGACATGTTGAGGAGTACATGATGCATCAATAACGAAAGTGGGAAGAGTATCTTCCATTGGTAGAGTTCGCTTATAAAGATGGGTATCAAGAATCTTTGAAGATGAGTTTGTTTTAGGAATTGTATGGGCAGATTTGCAATACTCCCATTAGTTGGAGTGATCTGGTTAACATGGTGTTGATTGGACCGAGTATATTGGTAGACATGACACAAGAAATGTAGGTAATCAAGAAGAATTTGGAAGCAACACATGATAGGTAGAAGAGTTATGCAAATGAGAATAGGTTGTTCAACGAGTTCCAGGTTGAGGAACATGCGTACTTTTGAATAAAACCAAAGAAGAGCTACTTGTGGATTGGATCATGTGCCAAGATAGCACCATAATTTTGTGGACCTTTCAGAATTATTTAGAGGATTAGGCCAGTATCCTATCGACTTGCACTTGCCTTCGACAGTGAAAGTCCATGATTTTTCAATGTGTCATTACTTAAGATGTATGTTAAAGATGTTGATAATAGGATTGACTAGTTTGTATTACAAGTGGAGTCAAATGGATAATTCCATCTAGAGCCTCAATGTATATTGCAAAAAAAGGTGCTCATGCTCCGGAATCGAGGAATCGAGTAGGTTAAAGTGAAATGGAAGAATTTTAGGTTCGCTGAAGCTACATGGGAGATGGCAGATCAAATGTGGGCTATGTATCCTTCCTTATTCATTGGTTGAGTAGATGTTGTAGTATATGTTTTGGCATCTGTTTTGGTGCGATGTTTAGATATATGTACATATGCATATGGATGTAAATACCACCATGAGATATTTTATAAAGCTCCAATAAGCAATATGGGTGTCATGTAATTATGGTTGTCATGTTTTTATGTTGTCAAGTTGGTTTTATTTTCAACAGGGTGATAATTGTAAATACTACATCGATCTATGTTATAAACTCCATGGGAAACATGTTTTATTTTCAGCGGTTTTGCTGAGGTATAGGTGTGGTTGAACATCGAGGACGATGTGCCCCATGGGGTAGGGTTATGTAATAGCCCTGGTGAAAATTCCATGTAATAAAATTTAATAAAGGAAAAATAATAACCACGGTTGACATGATGCTTATTCCAAGCTAAATATTGGGGAAAACATCCTAGTGTGGGTGTTCATTGGTTTATTATGGCTAAGGCTTTGGAAAGGAAAAATGGAATTTTTGGCACATTTATTTATGAAAAAAATTAAATTAGAAGAAAATGAAGGTGAAAGGTCATAGGCTTATTGTCTTGGTCTAGTGATCCATTGTGGATTGCGGTAAAGCCTAGTTTCTATTAATGAGGGTGAGGTGGTTCAGCCTTGGGATGCCATGGTTGGTTCTTTTAGTTTGAGTCCCACATCCATGCTTAGAATATGGCACGAGGGTGAAAGGTTGAAGAGATAGATGACTCAATCATTCTACGGTCAGGTGGATTGTGGTATTCCCATCCTAGGTTGGCTTTCAAATTCATTAATAAGAGGTTCTTTCCTTGATATATTAGGTGTAAATGTACTGGTGTATATGTTGATTCTATGGTTGATGTATCCTTGATATTTATTTTGTTATTATGTTGGTTATAAGCATGTTATATGAAAATGATGATGTATGGCTCCCTCATGTTTTAATTTTTAAATGAATGAATAACATATCTATGACATAATAGATGTTAATGCAGCTAATGATATAAGGGAATAATGCTTCTTAGTGATTCTTAGATAAGTATGAGACCCTTGTGCTTAGATATGTTGTTTACACCTATAAATTACATATTTGTAACCTGTTTGACAAAATTTCTATCATGGCTAGTAGGTGTCCAATCTAGACCTTGTCCTTGTTTTTGCAAATGCATCATTTATATGTTGTGTAAATTCATTTCCTAAAGTGTCATTGAGTTTTGGGTAGTGAGTTAGGCTTTGGGCTTGAAAAAGTGGCTAAAATCCTAGAGACACAGACACAACACTGGATAGAAAAGTCCTAGATGCATGCATACCCATGTTGTGTGAGCTTCCAAAGCCTCCTCGATGCATGCTTTCCCATATCAAGGGAGTGTCCGGGAGTTTAATAGTCTAAAACCTTAGTTTGTCTCAAGAGCTAGCTACCTGAGTGTTTGAGATGGACCTTGGTAGTTTAGTTGCTGATGTGGAAGGTCTATATGGTGTGCTTCCATCGGTTCCTGTTATCACTCAGGTTTTCCTAGAAGTTGTGTAAGAAGAAAGTATACCCGAGGTAACCACAAACCAACCTTTTAGATGCAGAATCTAGCCACTCTGCATCCAAAGAGGGCTCTCTCTTTATGATTTATCTTTGTTCTTGGAAGGTTTTAGGCTAGTCATAGATTCAAGAGTTTATTTTGGGGAAATGGTGGAATCCACAAACTAAGGGCAAGATTGAGAGCTTTCAGTCCATTGGGCTATGGAGTCAAAGGATGGCTTTACTGGATTTCTATTCTAAGCACAAGATGGTATTACAGGGAAAGATAGCTAGACAGAGAACAATCCTTAAAGTTTAAAGTGGATGGGATGATTTTGAAGGGATGAAAGGCAACTAAGAGTCTTTCACCATGTCCAAAGGAAAGAAATGAAATGACTACAAACAAAGAGCAAGGAAGAATCCTTTGTTATAGTAACCAACATTGTTTAAATTAGTAAAGCAAGAGTATTTAAGAATTCATGCTTATAACTAATTTAGAGGAAAACATAAAAAATAATAACATTTGGAAACAGAGTACAATTAAGCAAATTCTGTTTCAATCTCTTATGCAAATTATTCGGGAATGGATATGATGGTATTATGTGTTTAATATTAGTAAAGCAAGAGCATTTAAGAATTCATGCTTATAACTAATTTGGAAGAAAAATCAAGAATAATAACATATAAAAACAGAGCACAATTAAGCGAATTTTGTTCCAATCTCTTATGCGAATTATTCATAAATGGATATGATGATATTATAGACTGATATAAAATTTCAGAGAAAGGGTAGAAACACTTATTGAACTGTTGTCCAACACATGAATCCTGCAACAAGTCCTGTGCTTTAAATCCTCATCCAGCCAAGCCACGAAAAATTTCTCCAAGCGCTTTTATTCTGAAGTTTCAATGTTACAGCCAAGTAATGGAATCCCCCCTCAATGCTTCCAAGAGTGGAGTATTTATACCAATTCTAAACTAAAATATCTTGAAACAAATATCAAAATTGGTTCACAAATCTCTCCAACTATTTACATAAATAGAACTTAATTAAAGGACACTCAAATTAATGCATCTATTTGGCACTATTTTTTATGGATAGGTGATGAAAAAGAGAAGAATTCAAATTTGATCCAACTCTTAGTTGATGATGAGGCGTCCAAGTCACTAACTGTTTCCTTTCTTTGTGCAATCTGCTCCAACAATTCTGCAAACTTGGGGTCCAATGATATTTTTGTATTTCTCAATCCGTAATAGATATGTAAAAAGTGAAAGAGGTTATTGTAGATCAATATGTTGGTGAGATAAAATTCTTTCATTTTCCCAAAATTCCTCTCCAGCTATGCATAATAGTCTCTGTAAAAAATATGTGTAAAATAGAGTTTTACAGCGTCTGAAAAATGGCCTGTAAAGATGCGCATGTATCTCTCATTATAAAATCAGTGTGAAAAAACTGAGATAGGTTTTTGTAGATGGGTATCTTAGGAACAACAACCTCCTTCATTTTTGTATGAAGTATTTTGGATTGGCCAAAATACTCTCTGCAAAATGATGACTTAAACTGAAATTTTCTGCAAAAAGTGCTTTCCAACATTGTTTAATATTTCCAAAACCATAATGGCTGTTAGAAAAGTGAGAGAGGTTTTTGTAGATGGCCCACTTAAGAACATAAACCTCCTTCATTTGTGTAAAATTCATCTTGTATGGATCACAATATTTTCTACAAAACTATGACTAAAATATGCAATTTCTGCAAAAATGTTCCTTCTTGTTATGTTTTTTCATCTTTTTACTTTCTTGCTCTTTTGACTGTTTTACTTTCACTTTAGACAAACCTCAATATTGGTGAAAGTATTATCATCTCTTTTTACCATTTTACTGCCTTCTGTATTCACTTTTACTGTTTACCTTTGACTGCTCTATAACTTCGTTTTAACTTTCACTGACTTTTACCTGATACACTTTAACCACTGATACTCTTTAACCGTTATGCTTTCTAACCTCTGTTTGAATAGATTTGATAACAATCTTGGAGTAAACAAATCTTATGACTAGTATTAAGAATTTTTATCCAAGGATGTGATCTTCTGATTACCTCTTGAGGGGACAACCGAGTAGATTTTTCAGGCAATTCCCCAATGGATAAGGGAGTGAGGTTTTGACCAGGTCCAAAATGGAGCATCACATTGATAGCTTGGGGAGTAATGGGGAAAAGAACACTCTGATCAGGGGATATTACAGCTCTTTGAGTCAGATCATAGTTAGAATGGCAGTAATGGATTATTTCTGGGAAATAAATGACTGAAGGAATGAGATACCTTGGGAGATTGGATTCCCACAACCCTATAAGATCGTGCCCCTTTGAGTATTCGTCTCTGCAGCGATAATAGCTCAATAGGGGACTTTCATCAAAATGCAGGTCTTTAATTTGGAAATCTTCATCTATCAAAGGTAAATATTCCAATTCATGGTGAGGAGCATTCAGTGGAGTAATATTCAGAGCTGCCGACATCTCCATTTTGGTTCTTGTGGATTCAAAATGGAGGTTTCAGATGTGGGCCCGTCGGGCTTTAAAACAGTTTAAGGTTTAATCTAATCACCCTGGGCGATATCTAATAGGCGAAAAAGGTTATTAATTAGTCCTGGTGACTAATTAATCCCGTATGCGTAAAGAAATGGGTTGCGGCGGGGGTTGGTTAAG